>JAQGBT010002177.1:0-25752 GCA_034698585.1 Disparrhopalites patrizii
TAAAAATCTTGTTGTTTTCGCTGCCAATCGCGACCTTTCGAAGATTTTTTATTCCAACGAAAGGTACTGATTTGAGAGATCCAAAATGTGGCTTCTCTAAGTATTGAGGTAGCACTGACACAAATAAGAGAGGCCAACAATTGTTGGAGAGCCTCCTAACTTTAGGCCTTGATTTCCTGAATGAGGGTAACACTCCTACTTTCAGAAGAACAGACAGAAGGTTATCACAGTATGTAACGGCTCCGTATCAGTTCAGAAATAACTGGCCGGTCTTTAATGTTTCATTGTCTGACCACAGGTATATTGAATATAATGTCAGCCTTCCGCGGCCCAACACCCAGTGTTTCAGGGACGTGAACAAGACCAACTGGGACATGTTAAAGGTTGGCGTGGAGCGGAATGCCAAGACCATACCTAGTACATGTCCAAACAATCACGAACACTTCGAAGTCTTAGCGACGGACATCACATGGGCTATAATGAATGCCTGGCACAATTCCTGCAGACTGAAGCCGCCGTCAACAAAGCGGAACAGAGTTCTATGGTGTGATGAGGAAGCTTCAGGAACAAACCAGGAAGGTGCGCAGGGATAGCAGAAAAGCAAGCAGTAGTCCTTGAGGACTAATTTAAAGCTTTACGAAATGAGTATCAGGCTGAAATAAAGCTTGCAAATTGACATTGGAGGATTATTCCGAAGCGGCTATGGTAGTCAAGGTACTGAAGAACGAACGCAGACCGCTTTCACACAAAATGTCAAATCCCGATGCCACAGGTACTCGGGAAGTATTGGATGCATTAATCGATAAGCACTTCCAGGAGGAAAATGACACTAGTATTCTTATATATGGGGTAAATATATGGGGTCACAGTTCCTACACTAATGTGATTAAATGGGTAAATACCAATATAGTTAGGCAGGCCATTTTCGGCTTCAATCCCTGGAGTAGTCCAGGCCTGGATGGGGTATACCCGGGCCTGCTTCAAAAGGGTTTTGAAGGCACGCTTACTAACCTTTACTGTAGCAGCATAGCGATGGTCTGCACTCCTATGAAATGGAGAGAAGTCGCTGTGGTTTTCCTCCCAAAGGCAGGAAAATGCACAAAGATAATTTATGCAAAAAGATAACCCACGGGCATCGAGCTCCCATATTTCTCCTGTCTTTTGTTTTAAAAATATTAGAAAGAGTAATGATAGATACCTGAGAACACTTGAGTTCTAGAGGGTTTTCGACAAGTAAGCAATGTGCTTACTTGAGAGGGGTTTAGACAGGAACAGCTATCTCAAGAGTGGTGCAATAGACAGAGAAGGCGCTCAATGTTTAGTAGTATGCTCTGGCATGCTCAGTGGACATAGATGGGGCCTTCAATATCTGCGATTTGAGTACATTGCGTAATCCTTAACCAAATGGAAAACAGATCATTGTATACTTCAGGGGGCTCGTATCAGGGATGGTCATAGGCTGAGGGTAAACGAATACTGGATTGCAAACAGTCCAACAAGAGGTGGACCTCGTAAATCTCGCAAATCAATGGGGGCTTGTCCTGCCATTCCTAAATATGCCACAGGACTGTGTCAGCCCCCAACCCACAGACAATAACAAGTACACTTTCCTCGACACCTGGAGTAGAAGCGCATGGAATATGTTGTTAGGAAAAGCTTGGTCGATTAAAAGGTCCTAGTAGAGATCCCAGTAGCGCTGGGGAAATACCCCACTGTTTATCAAATTGAGGTTTTCGCCCTACTTACTGGCTGTCAACGGTTGGTCGACACCAGTATAAGTAATACTCAAATTTACGTTCACTCGGAAAGTCTAAGACCAGTGCTAAGCCAGAAAGCGGGTAGTACTAGCTCTAAGCTTATAGCTGCGTGCCTCAACACCACGAATTGTCTAGGTATTTCAAAGGACGTAAAAATCAGCTGGATACCCGGTCACTTTGGGTGTGGTGGTAACGAAAAAGCGGACAAACTAGCGGTTAGGGGAGCAGGGGAGAATTCCTATTGCCCTGAGCCAAGCCTCCCGCTGACCCAAACGACAATGGGTTCACGCACAAAGACTTGGATCAGAGATCTGCACGCCAAGAGGTGGTCAAGGAAAAGAAATGTTAAAGTTTCCAGAATTCCTCTGCATCAACCTCTTTGGGGCAACGTCTCGATCACAAGACTTAGTAAAATACAGGCCAGACGGATAACTTATATATATGTCGGGCATTGTAATTTCGAAAAACATTTTTTTACGATAGGGTGCGAAAGAGATCCAACCTGCAGAATGTGTAAACAGGAAGGGTCTCTTGAAACACCAAATCATGTTATAACTGTCCTGCTTTAACAATGGATAGGACAATATTCCTAGGTTTTCCCATACTGAGGGATACGGAGGTACGCTGTCTAGATGCGAAGAGCTTATGTTCTTTCATAAAAGCAACAAAACTCTTCAGTCAGTAGTGTAACAGCTACCATTCTTAATTTGGAGTGTCTGCAATAGGCTTACACCTACGCAGTGTCTTAGATTCTCCGTGGTACCGGAACATCGTGCAAAAGGAAGAACTCTCAATATAATTTAACAAATAATATAATAGTAACGTTTCGTGACAACTCTTCTTCCGGCTTTAATACATATTAATTGTACCCCTTGAGCATGCAACCAATAGATCCAGCCAACCTGCATCTCCTAAGTGGTAAAGTGCATTCCGAGTTTAAAGGGTTTAATGTTGCTATAATACATGCTGAAAAGTCACACATGAATAAATATTCAACTCGTACGACATTAAAAAACCCATGGGATTGTAAACTTAAATCTGAGCACGTTTATATTTAATATATTCATACGTGCAAGCCTCCAGGTTTTTTTGGACTAGATTTTGCCGAATGCAACCAGTGAAACATTTATTTCGCTTCAAAATGATGATTGATGATTATGGATGTCTTAATTGATGTCCCATATTGACATACTGAAATTTTATCATTATTGTCAATATGTATATTCAGTTGAAATATGTTAATACGCATCTCTATATGATAAGATAGTGATCATCCACATGATTACTCTCTTGTCATCTTTCACATCATCACACTCATGTGTCTCCATGACAATGGGATGGTGTAATTGTTACACAACGCCAATCCAGATGTTATCTTAAAACATCCGGTAAGATCTATCAATAACCAGGAGGATCTTTGCTCAGCCAAAGATGTGATTGGAGATTGAGAGATCAGTCTTTTATTAACCTTTCCACATAAAACGTGTTCGTTCTATTTATTGTACCTTTGTGCAATTTAACACATACATATCATGTAGATAGGAGTTTCCGATTAAGGGCCAGGAAACTCCCGGTGAAATCTTGTGCAAGCCCCTAGGACGGGATCCTCTTGAAAGTAACCGGTGAACCCATCGCCCTAAGTCCATATGACCTGGAGCCTGGTCGCATGGCAGGGATTTCTCTAGTGGCGTATCTCTCAGAGATTAAGCCCCTCACTGGAGATTGTAATTACGTAAGTGGTAACGTGGACATCCCATTGTGCTCACGCACTCTAAGGGACGAGTTGTCCAGTAATTACATAACACAAAGGGCGTATGTCAGAGTATGCAATAAGGAACCTAACTATATACTCTGTACATATGACGTTCGTACTCACGCATCGACAATAGGTAATGTAATGTTGTATAGAGGAGGAACTGTCCTTACGGTCTCTATCATGTGAGCGGTTCTGAGAATGCTAAAATATCACACACTGCAACTACTCAAACATGCACTGTAATTTGGGGCGACCAAAAATCGACGCGCAGAACCGATCAGATGAGGTAGCAGCATTTTCACAGCCGTCTGATCGGTGCCGCGGTACGATTTTTGATTGTCCTCGGGCAGTCAAAAAACTAACATCCATAGGGCTATGTGAATGCAATAAAACGTCGCTCAAAACAATAGCAAAAAGTGTAAAACAATTCGCGCGGAACCGATCAGAAACAAGGATGCGTGACCGATGAGATTCCCACGAGAAACAATAATTAACTAACAACAGCCGTGGTAATGTTTAAATATGAATTTGGCTTACACAGGTCTATCACCCAGTGTGTGATAAAAGGTCAACTAAATCCCTGCAGAACTTAATTAGATATTGACTGAAATACCTAATTGGGATCCGTTTGAGTATGTACATGCATAGGTAAGTGCAGTCTTCCCATGCGTGTACATGTACACACGTAGATATAGATATACACAAGTCAAACCCCCGTGAGGGCAGACTTACCAATGAAATGTACATACATATAAAAAAGACACTAATAAAAAAGAGAATTAAAGGTTTTGGTTGCACCCATCAAAACTTGGAATGCAAATGCGTCCTGAATCCGCTCAAATTCTGGAATGCAAAATGCGTCCTGAATCCGTTCAGATTCTGGAATGCAAATGCGTCCAGACGTTCACATTTGCAACGGGCACGGTGTTGACATTGGAACCTGTGATAGAGCTGAGACACCTAATTCCCTATAAAAACACGTTTTTGTCAAATAAGTGATGGTATTTTGACGGCATTCACAACGCATTTCGGGTCAATCCAAAATTACTGTGTGCATATCGAGAGTACAACATATTTTGATCATCTCCACACAACCCTAATACATAAGTTGATCATCTCCATTCTGCGCCAGGAGGAAAAGTGAGGAGAAGCGGAATGGATATGATCAATTTATGTGTTAGGGTTATGTACTACACCCTGGATATATTGTGCTCACTGCCATACTGCTGCATGCTGTTTTAATTGAACTCCATCGTGTATAGAAAAAACCGCGAAATCACCCTCCAACAGTTTCCTTATTTCCTATAAGACATATTTTTAAACATAAATTTTGTAAGTTAAATGTTCGAAAAAGATTGAGCAAATTACTATGAATAATTATTAATTAGAATTATTAATCCGTTCCAATTGCAATGGAATCCATGGGATGGGCTAAAGGTGACCGAAAGAATCCCTAAATGTGGCTTGGTTTCACATGTATTAAATGATCTCAACTCTATCACATTCATAAGTTCAATCATTTCCACTGACAGTAATCATTGCAACTATCCGCCTAGGGAGATCAGTTTTTTGTTCACAGGCTTAATAATGACGTTAATAATATAAAAAGTGGATCCGCTGGGATGAAAGGGCCAGCCACAGTATGTATTCAACGCCTTGGTACTTTACTTACTTAGTTACATTTACGTATACGTAAAGAATTCAATATTTGATGCCATTCAGGGGCCAAACTAACACATCCATGTAGCTATCGCCAATTTTTGCCCACGTATGCTAGTGTTAATCAATTGAAGCGATATACTCGGTAACCGAAAATGCTGAAGAACCGAACACGACACAACTGAGAATACAGCATAACACAAACACAGCACACTTCAGCTTTTAAAACACGATTGCAATGAAACGGTTGTCAAAAGTTTTACTAGTTAATTCTGCTTTATACCTGAGTACTGCAAAAGGACAATTGGAGCAACCTGCGCTGAAATTGTCAGACCTCACAATCTATCAATTAACTGTCCTTGCATAATCAGAGTAATAAATCGTAACTTAAAAACACAGCGGGGTTGGTGTGTTTCTAAGAGGTTGCATGTGCAACAACAATTAGTTTGTAGTGTTTGTACGCACCCGAATCCGGCGGTTGCATAACACTGAGGAGAACAAGTTATACACAAATGCTTAATGCTGCATGTGTCAGGAAATCGGGAATCCACCAGCGCGACTTATAAGCAACTTAAGGAACTTCATCCTCAGTGTTTATACTAGTGCCGAGAGCAGGAGCGAAACCCCGCGACCGCAAAAGTATTTACTAACGTCCTTGCTTTTTCCACTGTGAGGAACAGAAAACATTGCAGAAGATGGTAAAATTTGTTTTGTAGGCGTTCAGGTGGCAGCGTACAGTACCACATACGAGGGACGACTATCTATATGTTTCGCCAGCGTGAGGAGTAATTGTAAAAGTGAGAGATTCCTACATGTAAAGAGACTATCATTGAGGCCTTGAGCAGAATTCAGGCTTAACAGTGGCGGTCTTGCTTCTACTACTCCTTTTAATAGTGGCAATATGGAGTGAACAATTTCGAGCATGCTCCTGCACTCATTGTCAGTATGTATATATGCATTATGCATCTACATAAATGCATTACAAACACTAAGCGTACGCTGTGTCGCTGAGCGCAACAATTTCCTAGATATCACTTCTACTACCTAATAATGTACAAACAATGGACAAGACGGATGTACCTGTAGCCTGTCTTTTGCCAACTGTTACTCCTCTCAGCTCAGCCTCTCACTCTCTCCCCCTCCTTGGACACAAAAATAACATCATTTTCATTCACATTTCCTACACTTGTCATACGCTTCAGCATACGTATGTACATATATACATCCACATTTGCCTTTGGCATACGTGAGAGTAAATTGAAAGTAACTATATAGTACAGTATAAGTACAGTACAAACACACTAACAATAAGATCAACTACCAATTGTACGAGCGCACACACCACCAAAGGCGATCCAGGTATGCTTCCAATTACATGCTTTCAGTAAATAGCGATTACGTACTAGTGAATATGTAATGTATACCTTCAAAATACTGGTATGTAATCGCGTAAGCTTATATGTAGATATTCATTAATTCACTTGCACAGATACCTAACACTATATGTACAGTATATATCAAGTTATTTGAATAAAAAATGGCTGGTGACCTTTCCATCTCATTCGCGTGATGGCGTAATGCTACCACCCTGTGTTAAGCAATCTAGAATATTTCCAGCACATAGCAAACCAACTTATAAACCCTTCAACAGCTTGGTTTGAGTATCAGTGGTTAAGCTAAACCCGTTAATATCTATGTTAGCTACAGCAACTGGTTATTGACAACTTGACAGTATCGTTTCTTTACCTTTAACAATACTTATGCAAAGACATAAGCTCAATATTAATCTATCGATAAGTTACTATTGATCTAACCAATAAAGCTATAGAAACTGGCAAACTAATATCTTTCTACTCAGTATTTTCTCTATATCTATTCCCTATTTTCTGGGCAAAACGGGGCGCAATGCGCAATATCTCAGACACAACAATAAAGGAGGAGCTGAAATTTTGCAGGATTACGACGACCACAGGGGGTAGCCTCCGCAGCAAACAGCTCTCTTTCCATTGAGGACAATTTCCTTGTAAGAGACCGCGCAATTAGTCGAAACAACTCATGCGCATCGATGTGCAATACAAGCAGAACTTTAAATGAGTAAAGCCATGAAAAAATTAATAATGATGCTGTGTACGTGTACTATCACTAAGAAGAACAGCAAACCTTGACGGAATAAATGCTGGTGATTTTTGACGAGATCCAGTTTAAGCACTACGATAGTCAACTGCCGTATTGCTATATGTGGTACGGTATAAACTAGCACTTCAACACAAACTTTTTACAGGATGCATTACACGTAATAAGCTACTACTTTATTAGCAACTAGCACTTCTAGACACTCAAGGGACGGGACGGAAGGGACCAGATGAATTTTGACCTGATAATGTGTGTTGGCTCGTTGATTGACACCTGACACACTTAAAGGTGAACAGATAAATAATAAATACAGATACAAGGTGATGTACAAAACCTGACCATATTCTCCAACGAGTCATAATATTCAAAATGACTATCTTCGTTGCGTGTAAATGCAAAAAATAAATCTCCCCACTCCAGAAAAAATGGTATAGGAAGCACAAAGAAGCTTCATCCAAGAATACCAGATTTTCTTTTTTTGGAAGTTGCTCATTATTTGTTCACCTGTAATAAATACGTATATTTGTTTACTTTTGCCATATGAAACAGTAACAGACCAAATTGAGAATCAATTAATTCAGTAAAAATTAAGCCTCCAAATTCAGTAGCAGTAGATGAGTATGAGTACTTGAGTACTCACTATCACTACCAATTTGGTGTTGGTTACTAAACACAAACTTTGATGTTAAACCAAAACCCAACTGAATAAAAATAAAAACCAGGAAACAAACGAGAGAAAATATTCTCCCGTTTATTCACCAAGTACCAGTTCGTAGTTGTAGTCTGTAGTTCGATTGTCACAGGTACTGAAAACCATTTTAAAGCAGACGTCTTCTACAGACAATCTCCGTATCCTTGAACGGCTTGAACGCGTTCTTAATCGAAGTAAATAGCCACATTTCGTTCTCAGGGAAAATTAAGAGCAGTTCACACCCCTCTTAAGACGCAGAAGACAATACACGCCCTATTTTACTCAACTTTAGAGCTGATTTTCACGGTCCCGTTACATCTAATGTGTAATTTTAATGCATACAGACATAAATAAGGCAAATCACTGTACAACTATAAAAATGTCATATAAATATGACGATTCGTATCGGAGACATGGCACTTACAAAAAATTACCCGCCGAAAAACCTATTTCCACACCGAAAATCGGTTTTTGAGCCTTCCCTGGTAAGTATAAAACTCTAAATTTCTCACTATTTTGACCTCCGTATATTACTAGAATCGGATTTAAAGTTACATTGTCACATGCTACCCCGGTGATTCAGAATCCATGCGGGTAACAGGCAAAAAATTTAAAAAACTTCTTCAAGTAGAAAAAAATCAGGGTAACCTCTGAGGTCGACTGATTTACCCTAACAATTTTTTTTCTAGTAAAACTGACAGGGCAGTATAAAATATAAAGTACTCTCGATGCAAATAGTACAATTAAGAAAATTATGAATTTTTTCCTCAAAAATCAAAAGTTTCTCGTCATGCTTATTCAGAAAAACCCGGTTAGAACGACCCGGCTGGACTGTTTAACTCAAACTTGGGTACTAAAATAATCCCAATGCATTGTGTCTACTGTCTACCCTACAAAAAATTTCATAATTTTAACATGACAATGTAAATGTACTTATAGATAATTTTTTGTAAAATGTGCCCAAAAAGTTTTTGTGTGATTTGGAAACTTTTAAAATGACACACTTTTTTCTCCATGGTCTCTCGCAAGGTCAGGTCACTTTATGTGAGACATTTTATATTTGGTCTAAAGCTTAATCGGGCTTTCCAGGGAGGGTATGATGTTTACTGTTTCTGTTTACTTCCCAAATTCAAGAAATTAACTTAGGAACTATTTTATCGCAGTTCCCGCCCACGTTGTCGTTTTCGTACACGTACTCTCTTCGCAAATGCTCTAAGATACGGTTCAGTGAAAATACGGATGCTGTGGTAAAACAGTTTATTTTTATTATTTCCGCAGAATTCTTGAACCCAAAGTAGTATGTTTTTCATTATGCACAGGATGAATTACCGTATTATACCCATATGTATAAGTAACTCATACATACATAATACATACCTATTACCTATGCGTTCCAAATATATACGATTCACCCGTATATTCTTTTCAATACTTGATTTCTTTGTCTTCCTTCAGCAAGAAATGCTCACATTTCACATGACACAACCTCACACACGACAGTGAAGCACATTAAATAATTGCGTGTTGTCGTAGTCTGAAAGGCAAATCTTTCAGATTTTTCTCCTTAGTTCCTCTACAGGTGAGTTCTTGGTTTTCTCTTTCCTCTCATTTTCCCTACTTCATTGGAATTAGTGCATGTCAACAAATCTGGGACATTTTGGGCAAGTGTGTACTGTGTACGGCAATTGACTCTATAGGATTAGGATTAAAAATCTGCAAATTATTAGAATGTTGATGTTTATTGCTCACGAGTGTCAAAGCTAGGTTTAATTTGTCCACTAAGTGATGTCAACTTTCATGTGTCATCAGATTTCATGACCGTCCATGCTCTATACTATAACACAAAATGTTGCTCCCTGGATTTTTATTCGACATTCGCCAATCGCTAAGGGAGAGCGCGGAACTCACTCGTTACTTTGACCAAAGCCAAAGTCTAAGACTACATTTGGTAGGGATAATACATAAAAGCAATGGAGACAAACTGGAATGAAATAAGATACTAAGCAACTAAAATTGGTTTTGGTACAATAACGCAGATCTTCAAGTCGAAGCAACCCAAGTATTCACATCCACGATTGAAGTACAGGACAACTGGAAGATGCAACGGAATTGAATAACATCGAGAGGATTGTCGACAGCGCAAGGAAAAGCAAAAATACATGCCTTGTATTTGTAACTTGTGGAGCATGTACCATCCATAGTACCATCGTACCATGTACTGGCAGTGGATTTTCTATTTTCATACCGTTCTATGTTCTAAGTAATGCGTGTAATGAGTGAATATCGGCAAGGATACCATCTATTTTTTCCCCAAATTCTCCTCCTTGCTGCCTTTTCTGGTCACACAGCAAATGTATACACACAAATCTAAAAAGACGTGCAGGAGTACGTCAAGAATGTGTATGAACAGGAACACAACCAGGTCAGGGAAATAAACAAACAATGAGTGTAACAGACGGGAAATCGTATACATCCCGATTCGCTGAAGATGTTCATTTAGACGGTTTTAGAGCTCATTTCTGAATAGGTACGTACGTAACGTATGTAGATAGAATGGTTTTCTTCTGGCCCAAAAATTTCGCCTATAGGGGTTTGAGGATATAAAATATGGAGTTACTAGCGCGGCCGTTCAATTACCAGAAAGGTTTAAAATCGAATTATTAATTAATTATTAGTATATCTATAAAATAAAATAAAAAGTACTGGTGTTTGGCCCCGGAATCGGTATCGGTAAGGCGTAAGTGTGGGCAAAATAATCCAGTTAATAACTGGTTACGTGATTCCTTGGTTATAGACTTACAACTGCAACTTGCAACCATATATTTCATCAGCCATTTTGATGATCATTTTTTTGTACGCCATTCTTTTACTTCAGGATGTATAGGATATTCCACACAGACCGGTCTAGATAATCCCAACTAGAACTAGCATTTGCTCACCGAGAAAATAAAAAAAAGAGACTTTACCTGTATACAATACCAAAAACCCTAACGTTATGTCAAATATTATGGCTATTGAGTTCAGTAGTAACAGCAAGTAGCAAGGTTACGTGACTCAAAATGTTCATCTCAGCGCTAAATAATGTATGGATGGTCAAAGAATATACATAAGGCGATTGTATAATTTGAAATATGAAAAATCATTCGTTTTATCTATACGTAATACGTACTCAATGTTCAGATCAAATAACATATTTACAGAGTAAGTAGTAAGTACAGATATTATTTTATAATATTTGACTTTACCTTGTGTGGATGCCTCATGCTGCAAGAATGGTGCAACATTCAAATAAATAATGCTAGATTCGTGCACATAATGTGTTTTGAAGCATATGATAGATACGCGAGCCCATGATGTCTTGTCACGCTGTCACATTTCATATTGATGTACAATTTTACTCGCACTGGGACTTTAATGCAAAAATGTTTTCAAACGACAGCACGTTCTTGACTTCAGATGTTCAGTCATTATAAAGTGTTTGCTATACTTGTAGTATGTCTTCGTAGTGACCGACTATCACCTATTACATTTAATATACATATGTATTTCAAATACGAGTCTATTTTAGCATTGATTACGTCGATTTTACACTTCTAAAAGTATTACATAACAATAACACATAAGGTAGACGGAAGGATAGCTATTCCAAAGATGAGACGCATTGAACGAGTGTGCACTTGCCAACATCTATGTTATGACATGACACGGTTGATTCTCAGACGCAACATGATACTTTCCCCGAGTTTTTCCAAAATTGTAGTGTACTAAGGACAAACAGCCGGATAATCCATGCACATTTACGAGGCATAATACGAATCCTCACCCAATCTAATTTAATGAACAATCTGATTGCGGTGAAGATGCCAGTGATGAATACATACGTAATACGTATATACATTCACAAGTACAAACATTTGTTTACAAAAGTATTCCACCTCACAAATAGAGCACCGTTACACAAACTCGCACCCCAAGCAGTAAATATTCGACTATTTTCCAGCATTTTATACATTATTATTTTGGGGAACTGGAAAGGAATAATGAAGCACTTACGACACTAGTACTAATTACTAATTTTCCTACACGGAAGACAGAAACAATTTTCCACTTGCTATTGCATTCTGAAATGACCCGAATTCATTTTGGGTCGCAGTCGCAGGGATTCTCCCCGTCCATCATTGTTTTCTCCGATTTTCAACGTCACTTCTTCTATGTACATTTTAGTCTTGCCTTTAGAAACAGAAACCCCTGTTATTTTCTTGGATTAGCTGAAGCTCTACATGTAAGTACAAGTTAATTGACAGAAAGAAATAAAGGGATAAGAAGGAAACTGAAAGAAACTACCGGGGACAACGGGAGCCTTAACTTAAGAAAAACACTTTTTTAGTAAAGGAACAAGGGATTCACCAAATACTCTAGAATCCGAACTTTTTTCCTCGGAAATAACGCATGCTCACAAAAATCGGGATGGATGCAATGTTAATATATACGGAATGTGCAGCAGAAGCAGTGCTGTTCCTGATTCAAAATATCTCTTTCCGATCCTGGTTCTATTCATAATAATACCAGCTCCTGTATTCCTCCACTTTCAATCAGTCAGCAGTCGCAGTGTGCGGAAGTATGTACCACAAGCTATCTCTCACTCCGATTCTCCTTGGCGGTGTGGGTAATGCCTACTGCCTGCTGATGGCAGTCAGCATCTGTTTTCAGTGGAAACGCTTGTTCAAGTTCATTTCCTTTTTCTCCCTATATTCCCTTTTCCCTTCTAGATCTAGACACTAAAAGCTTACATCCGCATTCCGAACCAATTAAGTCATCATTGAGTCTTAGAAGCTCCTACGCTGAACGTATACTTTTAGTCTTTTGTAATCCGAATCCTTAACATTCCCACTGCATTAATTGTAAGCTAATTAGCCAATACCACCCCTTCATGAAGGAATAGCAAAGAGTAAAAAGGAGCGTCATAAAATTATCACCATCACCTCACACACGGGTCGTATCAATCAAACGGTACGACGAGTTGTATACTTTAAACATGTATGTACCTGTAAGTACTCTGTAGAAAGTAGAAACTGACTTGACAAAAAGAATTCAAACCGAACATTTGACAAAAGAATATTGATCTGGCAAATGGAATGCAGGTCCAGTAATTACGTTCATATAAATGTTTGTTTCTGTTTCCGTTAAGGAAAATTGTGCTGCATGTTGCATTGCATGAGTATATGATCATTGAATATGGTCTTGATTTTTCTCATCAAAAACAGTAAGTCTTTTTTGCTTACTCTAGAGACACATTGTCAAAAATTGGCACACAGAAATAACGGGTAACGGGATATATCAGCAGAATCCGAAAAGTTCCTAGTTCCGGAGTTTTATCCGTCCTAGTAAAAACTGAGGTTTCCAATACAATTCAGCGCTACCTCTCAGTTTGGTTTCTCCAATCACAACTTCAAATAATAAAATACTATTCACACGACATAAGTACTAAAGTTAAATTAACACAAATGCCGAGTATGTGCGTTTAAAGTTAAAGCATCAGTTCCGGGTTTGGCTTGATGACTCCCAGTTCCAAGGTTCCCACACTCCACACTAAACACCAACGACGAATATGCTCGTTAGTCCGGAGTTATTAGTTTTGCTCTTAATCAATCTCAATTTTCCTTCCCAATATTTAATACTCACATTAGTATGAATTAAGAGTTTAGACCTGTGCCTTCAAACCTTGTAAGCACATTGCCTATACAGTCTAAATCGCGCAAAGAAAATGTATACAGTACAGATTTAGTGTAAAAACATTTGATACAGTATTAGCTGTATGCTTTACTTTAATTGCGAAATAAAAAATAAAATAACAAATTACCTGACCAGTGCTCTTAGTAAAGTCATCGGCTGGTAAGCATTCTGGTACTGTCTGTAGTGTCGTTCTCATACTTGTCATCTTCTTATCCAACACAATATCAAGCGAAGAACTATAACCATAACCCCTGCTTCGAATACACCCACTTTTTTTCCTTGTACAAAATGGCAAATGTAGGGCAGAAATATCACAAGGGCTTGCTTTTGGTGATAAATCCAATTTCTAGTTTTTTGTAAAAAGAATCTTGAGCTGTTCAGTTGGTGCCACCGGTTGCAGTTGCAGCATGTCAAATGTTAACACTTAACATTAGCACTTAGCACTACGTAATTACGAATCTTCTAATGGATGATAAAAGTAGCATTTTTAACGTCGCGTTAGAACCTATTAGTTGGTATTATAAAAATAAAAGAGGTAGCGCAAAGCGCCAAACAGCTGATCAAACAAAGTGCTCCCCACTTCCCGATGCAACAATGGGGCGCAACTGACCGAAGGTTATTCCTTTACATACTGAACAGCTTCTTGTCCGTCCTTCATCCAGATATTGCGTATGCAATATAATTTTGCTTTCATATAATTTCTTCAATAATGATTTTTACAGTCTTCCCCATGCGATTCTAACTCTGGTCGATTTTGGGCAAAACTCTAACGCCCGATCTCCTTCTCCGCATTGTAAAAACATTGGATAGCCTTTCACCTTCTCAATGATTAATGATTAGCACATTTCTTCATTTTGTCTGCAATCGAGTAAAGATTTTACCACTGAATTACGTGACGACTGACGACGACGAGACGACGACTGACACAAAATTGGGATTGTTACAATGGATAGTAGTGGTAGCTGGGTAGTTGTGTAAGTAACTGATACTAGAAGGAATGTGGAAAAATAAAGATATTTGCAAAGCTTTCACATTTTCCTGACGAACACTAAGGAAGTTCAGAGGACGGGAATCGTCATCTCTACTGACAATGTAAAAGAGTTATTTATAAGAGTGTTAATGCTGTGATCTGCGATTTCTGAAAATGCTGCAAAATGAATTAATAATTAAAGTTGGACGAGCACGAACACCCACACATGTACACAAATGTTCACTCTTCACAGTATTTAGCAGAGGAGTGAAAGGTGAGTGTGAGTAGATTCACTCGGGATGAAGCACATTTAATCATTTTCAAATTGTCAGCTCTTGTCTTTTCAAATCTCCAGAGCTGATGGGAATAAAGTGAAAACTTGAGAAAAGTGAATTTTTAAACGCGATTCATGTTCACTCGCTTCTCGCTCTCTCTCTCTCTCTCTCTCTCGCACTCTCCATTTTTGCAGGCAGAAATTGAAATTGGAGGAAAGACGGAAGGAGTGATTATTGCGCGAACCGCCGACATTCACAGAGCGCCACTCTTGGCCTCATCAAGCCCTTCGGCACTTCCCTCTGCCGGAACGGGCCTTCCTCAATCTAAAGGCAGTGCTGAGTCCACCGAGTGCGGCTCACAGGAAGCGAGTGCTCCGCTCCCGCTCCCAGCGACGTCCAACAATGAGCATTAAAGGATTAAACGTTGGAAGTTGGAACACTTGGAAGTGATATCTTGGTCAAGCAATTCGAATGAAATATTTCTTACCAATAAATTGAGGTGAATTCTTCCTTTGATCCGTATGGGTTTTGATATGCTCTAAAAAACCCGGGCTCGATTTTTAGATCCCGATTTTTTAAATATCTCGTAGTATTTTTGAATTAACTAAAAACAGTAAAACTGTCTAATTTTGAAAAATCGGGAGAAGGATTTTATGGGAGCATCATCATCAATCATCATAATATTGCAGGGAATGAGAAACTGCGGACCGTGATTAGGACGTGGGATGAGATGATTGGAAGCTGCGTTGGAAGTTTGGAAGGTTTGGTTTGGATTAGTTGGAAGTTGTCCTCGCAATTGCAAGTTCCAAGTCTTCCAATGTTCCAATGTTCCTAGTTCCAATGCCAACTTACAAAAGAATTCCAAAACATCTCACGGATCTCACCTCCAACGTTCATCTTTCATCTATTCACCTCCAAGTCTCAATCTCGACTTCTCGACTCAACCATCGAGTCATCTTTATCTTTCCGTAAATTCACTGCCCAAATGTTCTATTTATGTACATAGCTAAGTGTACGTTCAACTAAAAACGTGAAAAACTAAAAAGTCTGTCTGTATTGTCTGCGCTAGTGTCGTCCCCTCAGCCCTGCGTACCATTAATTAATAGTTTTTTCCCGTACGTTTTAAGCTCCAGCAATTAACTATTTGTCAATTATATTCACTTCTTTATTTCTAGTGGTGTTGCTTATAATTTAAGTCCTAAAAAACGTGAAACGAAATAGCCAAATACGGCTCCGGCGTAATGGCACTGCACTGCGGAATGCCGAACAATAATTTATAAGTTTTAATAGTTTTTATTCGTCTCGGTGTCTATAAAAAAGGGAGTAAGTATATTGTATAGTAAAACATCATTATAATATAATGTTATGGTGTTCTCTTGTCGGTTGTCGGCTTCATAATATTACCAATTACCATATTAAAGTTATACTTCTGGTTCGTTAGTTCTAGTTTCTAGTAGTCATTTATTGCGCTCACATTTCTGACCAGACATGGACAAGCAATGTCCATGCTTTAAATCAAAGAGGAGCATAACAGTTTTTTAAACACCTACATTTTTATAAACTTACGTAATTACAAAGGAATCATTTTATTGCTTTACCTTTTGGTTTGAGTTTTCAGCAGAGCAAGTCTTGAGAGCTCAAAAAGCTGCTGACTTTCACGTACTACCATAGGAAGGACGTAAATGGTTTTACCGTCGCACGGTAGTTCAAGAAATGGGAAACCGAAAAATCATCTAGCCTGTAACTGTAACTGTAGCCATCCATTTGTAGCTGCAAAAGTGGGGACAAATAAAGAAGGGTATGTATACTTTTCATTTAATTGGAGAAAACAGCTGTGCAAATGTGAGTGCCGCAAGGATAAAGGTATACAAATCTAAAGCCGATAATAAGTGGAAGACGCCTTATTAACGACTTCACATTTTCACTGTCTTAACCAGACCTCGCAATGTCGGCGTGTATAAACTTGTGCTATTTTGTTACTGGCTTTATTTATGTTATTTAGTCACTGGATTCTTCGGTTTAAGTTAGAGATTGAGGACTGAATAACCCGACATTAATTATTCACACGCCCGTATTCATTTGAAATGGTTGGGATTACATCAGTTTAGATTAAATTAGAATTAGCCAGGGTTGGATGGATTGAGAAATTGGGAATAACTAATCGAATTAAAATATCGAAGATTAGGTTGCTCCGTTTCTAGGTTTTGTCTACTAATAAAAAAAAGCAGCTAAGAAATTTTATGTTTTGAAGCTTTTATGTTTTTGATGTTCCCTGATTGCGGTTGCGGTGGCATCTGGGGGTCCCTAATTGTGGGAACTGGGAGTCTGTTAATGCAGTCACTTTAACATGATTTTAGACACAGCTACGTATTAATTGAAGTCGTCCTTGGCATTTGTATTTTCAGGAATTAGGGCGAGGATCATTAAGCGTAAAATATTGAGTAACATCTATGTTCATCACGTAAAAGCCTGAAATGGGAGGCCAAAAACAAAGCGCGAATCGTGGTAAGAGTAGGACCACAAGCGAGGGTAAAAGAAGCTACAAGGATGTGTTCAACCTCCAAGTTCAGAAGTGCACACAACTCTTTGACAAGTATTGCAACGCTGACCTAGGAAAGCGACTCGTTTTCGATCCCGAATACACTTGGCTCATTGCCCTATTCTGTTTCGGTTGTGAAATACTGATAAATTCTCTCATTATTTTGAAAAGGCCATGTAAGTATACACGAACTGCAGTCATTTATATAATATTAATTCTGATTGTTTGGAAAGGATGAACCAAGTTACAGTTACATTTGCAATTTGCAATACGTTAGCAACTATAAACTGTAGCTGATGCGCGTATCTGAAAATGATTGAGTAGGGTGTGACTTGATTTGCAGACACGGAAATCGATTGGAAAGCATACATGCAGGAGGTGGAGGGTTTCTTAAATGGCACTTTGGATTATAAGGAGCTAAAGGGTGACACGGGACCGCTTGTATACCCAGCAGGATTTGTCTACGTGTTTTCTCTCCTGTATTACTTGACGGACAAAGGCAGGGACCTTGTCTCAGCTCAATGGATTTATGCTGCCTTATATCTAATATTGACCCATCAAGTTTACCGCATACACTGCCGCTCCAGAAAGGTTAGTGACAGTTAAAAGTTAAAATTAATGTGAAAATGAGAAGTTCTAGTCCGACTATAATCTAGTTTCCCGACTGATCCCGCCGTTTTCACGGTACCCAGTACATATGCTTATTATTTTTAATAAAGATAATACAAACGCTGTAGCCACTTACAATGACTTTTATGTTCTGGAGGCAGTGCAAACGGTATGCCTGAATCCGCAGTGTCGACGCAGATATTCTCTGCCCGAATGTTTTGATTTTTGAATGCCTACTACATCTGGTTTTGAACAACAGGTTGGATCGCTTGTAAAACATTTAAAAACCTACACGTGTTGGTTAAATTGGATGTTGTTGTGGTGGATAAGATGTTTTTTTGCCGGGAAAGTAAATTCTAGACTAACAAATGGTATCAATTATCAATGTCTATGATCTTGTTCAGATGTACTTCTTTTCTTCTAAAGGTGCCTCCGTACGTGTTGTTATTCTTCTGCTTCACGTCGTATCGAATTCACTCCATTTTCGTTCTGCGGCTGTTTAATGATCCGGTTGCGATTATTTTTCTTTACATTGCAATAAACTCATTTCTGGATGGCAGATGGACTTTAGGAAGTCTTTCATACAGGTAATCAAATCAATTGTATTGCACTGAAAAGTTCGACAACAGTAACGTTATTCATTCCCGTCTTATTCATTATTTCAGTTTTGCCGTGTCCATCAAAATGAATGTTTTACTATATTCTCCGGCATTACTCACGATATTTCTAACCCAACTCACCGTTTTTGACACAGCGGTACAACTGGCCGTTTGCGGCTGCCTTCAAGTAAGTTGGTTGTATGAATAATAAAATATTTAATGCTAAATAACTAAATACTTCTGCACCTACCATGCATGTATGTTCACATTTTGGACATGAGAAATACCAAATATCAGACAGGATACAGGATTCATAATCGTTTGAAGTATTGATTGAAACACGGTCATCACGTCGATGTTTGGGTTGGATGTGGTTGTTGTGACCTCTGAATCTGTGTTAAAGTGCTATGGTTTTAACGTCGAGTCGTTTTATTTTTAAAAAAAGTAATTTTCGCGGAAATATGGACTTCTTTTGGTTTTCGTGTATAACATATCGATGCTTAAAAAACAAATACGACTAACAATAAGTAGCCAAATTGCTAATGGCAAAAACGACTAACCATGGACACTTTCCACATGTAACGCGAGTTTTTAAACGAGACTAGGTTTCACGTGTAGGTACACTGGTACAGGTACTTCCTAGGGTACCACGCGGGTAAAGCAGTTCGAGTGCATTTTGCGTTGTTGACTTCTGAGATCATTTTGAAAACGTCCCGTGCGTCCCGGAATTTTTAAATGGGATTTAACATAGGAAATTGCCACCCAAAACGTCCCCCCTTTGCAAATTTTTGCTTGTCGACCATTTTATCCCGGCTATATCTATGCATAATGCATATGCATACCAAGCCCCTCATTACTTTGCACATACCTCCAGATGCAGTTATACAGTTACGGTGCATTTGTATCCTTACTCGTGTTGGTGCCGTGTCGCTGGTGCGTTGTCTCTTTCTTCCCGGCATAGTTTTCGTCTCTTTCTTTATTATTTTTTCTCTTTCTCCCGACATATTTTTCGGTTGAATCCTCATATTTTTTGTCCCTTTCTTCCTGACATATTTTTAGTTTCTTTCTTCCTGGCATATTTTTACTTTCTTTCTTCCTGGCATATTTTGTCTCCTTCTTCCTGGCAAATTTTTTCTCTTTGTTCCTGGCATAGTTTTTGTCTCGTTCTTGTTGGTATATGTTTGTCTTTCTTAACATCTTAATTTGTCTCTTTCTTACTGCCTTACGTTTGTCTTTATTTTGTGACGTTCCTATTGGTTTATTTGTGTCTTTATTTTGTGACTTTCTCATTGGTTTATTTTGGTCTATTATTGTAGGTATTTATTTTGTGTCTTTCTTATCGGCCTACATAATATTTGTCTGTTTCTTACTGGCTGGTTTTTGTCCCTTTCGTGTTGGCCAGTAAGAAAGAGATAAAAATGATAAATAAGAAATAGGTAGAAAAATCTTTACGAAAGAGCCAAAATTAAACGATAGGAGACAAAAATAAACCAATAGCAAAGACTTTTGCCAGGGAGGAAGAGACAAAAATATACATAGAAGAAAGAGACAAAAATCACTGGGGAAAAGCGACGAAACTATACCAGGAAGTAGATGACACAAATATGCAGTGAAGAAAGAGACAAAGAACACTGGGAAAAAGCGGCAAAACCATACCAGCAAGTGAGAGACACAAATATGCAGTGAAGAAAGAGGCAAAAATACGCCTGGAAGAAAGATAGTAAACGGGAAGACAGGGGCAAAAATATGCCATCCGAAAAATGCAAAAAGGAAGCGAAAATAAGGCAATGCAAGGGAGACGAAAATGAACCACAAAAGAAAGAGCTAGTAATATGTAAATGTAAAAAGAAAGCCCTTGAACCATGAAGGAAACGAATGTCAGCCAGGAAAATAAAAGGACCAACACGAATCAGGAGACAAATGCAGCGCAACAGTATTTGGAGGTATGTGCAACGTAATGAGGGGCTTGGTATGCATAGCTATATATGGTTGCCGGCGGATTGACTACGCACACCTAAAAAGTGACCGTCCTCCGATTTTCTTCAAACTTTGGTCGTTTCTTTGTTTCTGTGAGTGATACTAAAGTGCTGAGTTTTATTACCCTGGCCAGTCTAGTTTAGGGTCTATACAAGGTCAAATATTGACTTTAGAAACTTTTTTAACTTTACATAGATTTTAAATGTTAAATTGATTTTAAATGTTGAATTGATTTTAAATGTTAAATCGTATGTACTATACTATATTTATGCGTTTTCATTTGTTCTTATTCCTTTGGTTCAATTAACTCATATCATAAATTGTGGCTGTCGTTTCAAATAAAAAATACCCTGCAGTTTGTGCCGCATTTAACTTTCGCAGGCACCCGGTAGCCGGGTTGTAGGTTGTAGTGCGGTGATCCAGTTAGCCAATTAATGTAAACTAGTTAGTGAGTTTATTTTTGTTCTCCATGTGTATACGTAAACAAGGCAGATTATCCAACAAACAACACATTGGAGATTGTGAAAACTTATTTGAAAATAATATGAACAATATTACTTATCGCAATAAAGGGAATTTTTGGGACATCGATAAGTTGATTATATGTATTTTACTTACATTTTTTGTTGCCAAATGTTGATTCAATGTATGCAATACACGCACATATTTAGAAATTAAAATTTTAGAACAGGCATCCGACACACGAACAGTTTGTAATACAGTAGTGCTTATAGGTACATTTATACAGGGTCAATCTAAAATCGGGAAGGATGGGAAGTTGGCAAGTGGGGAAGTTCTCCTAAAATGGGGAGGAGGAGGAAGTTGGGAAGTGGGGAAGTTCTCCTAAATTGGGGAGGAGGAGGAAGTGGGGAAGTTCTCCTAAAACGGGGAGGAGGAGGACGTGGGAAGTAATCAAGATGTTTTAAAATCGGGGGGAAGAAGTGAGTAGGTTCTCTTAAAATTCGGAAAAGTGGAAGTGAAAAGGGAGGAAGAACAAAAATTAGGATGATAAAATGGTGAATAGGAAGCAGTTTATAAATTCTGCGGAGGGGAAAGTGGAAAAATAGCGAAATATGTGCACCCCGGGGTAAATCGTGGGAATTCATAAACAGCAAGAAGTGTGTTTTTTTATTATTAATAATAAATGGTTTATTAGCCACAATAACGTATACACAAATAAGACAAGTTATCCGACAATTGTAGCTTCCTTCCTCTTCCTCCCCATGTTGGGAGAACTTCCTCACTTCCTCCTCCTCCCCAATTTAGGAGAAGTTCCCCACTTCCTCCTCCTCCCCATTTTAGGAGAGCTTCCTCCTCCTCCCGTTTTTAGAAGAACTTCCCCACTTCCCACTTCCTTCCTTCCCCGTTTTAGATTGACCCATTTATACACAGCAATTAGGAAGTCGAATCAGTGTAGAGTGTAGAAAAGAGAGTAACAGCAGTGGTTCCTTATCCGGAGTTGTTTGATTTGAATACCGAATTGTTGAGTTTGCAGCTGTTACCGAGGGCAAACATTGAATAGTCTCACTTTAGCCATCAGGGTACTAGACTAAAGTAGATGCTTGTGTATGTTCAGATTCTGTTATAAAGCCTATGAGTTTAAACTGAGCACTGGAGGTCATGACGTCACGAGGGGCACGAGGTTGTTAAAAGGTCAAACGTTGAGCGACCCTCACGACTATGTAGGATTCCCGACATGAGAGGTCAATTGTTAGGGAAGCCACACCTGATGATTTCAAAAGCCAAGTTTTACGAACTATCTGAGTTATGAAATGCATTGTATAATTTGTTTTTGGTTTGAATTACAGATTGCTTTGGCCTTACCTTTCCTCTTAGTCAATCCATGGTCCTATATTTCTCGAGCTTTTGATGTTGGTCGAGTGTTTCTGTTTGAATGGACTGTAAATTGGAAGTTCATTGCTGAAGATTATTTCGTCAGTCGGTACTTTCACATCGCTCTTCTACTGGGCCACTTAATCATGCTAGGAATTTTTCTCCCCATATGGCTTCGCTATTTGCGCACTTATAGAAGCCTGGATAAAGTTTCGCAGTCAGCTGAAGGGAAAAAGTCAATGGAAATTCGTTCACAGTTAATGATTTACCCGTTGTTTGTTTCTAATTTCATTGGTGTAGCTTTTAGTCGTTCCCTCCACTACCAGTTCTACGTTTGGTATTATCACACAATTCCTTATCTGCTGTGGTCGACCAGGATACCAGTCAAGGCGAAGTAAGTGAATAATATTAAGTATAATTACACTTCCAGCTTCACATGTCTTTGGAATGTGTATAAAATGACAATACTGCAAATACTAAATGTGGTAAATAATGGAGGTATGTGGCATTTTACAATTACTGATTCCAAAACAATCTCAAATCAACATCATGTGTTTTTCAGACTTGCCATGTTTGGAACCATAGAGCTTTGCTGGAACATCTTCCCGGCCACCCCGACTTCTAGTCTGAGTCTTCAACTATGTCATGCTATTATATTAGTTGCATTATGGCGTTACTCGAAACCATTAAAAGATTGGAAGATGGATTTCAAAAATCGATGACTAAGGAGACTAAGGGGCTCAAGGTGGAGCTTTTACTCGTAAGCATGGTGAGCAGAGCACTGAGACTCATCTAGTTTTTTTTGGAATGTTTTTGGTATTTTGATGGAGCGAAACAACTTATATAAGCCTAGTGTGTGGTTCAGAGTTCAGAATGTTAGAAAAAATAAAATAATGCCTGTCCTTAACTCTTGTTCTGTCGGGCTTGTGGTTATTAGATCATGTGCTATGTGCTCATGTATGTATTTTATTATTTAATTATTGCTTATTTGATTATTATTGTCATCACTTCTTTATAGTTTACTATAAAGTAGTATACTAAGTTATACATGTCTCATAGTCAAAAAGCAGGATTCAGGCGAATGGTTTTTACAGGCTTTTATAGTAGTGTCAACGTGTCAAGTACGAACTGAATTAAACAGACGCGACACTGCTTACACGCTTACAGGGATGTAATAGCAAAATTCTTTCATAAGGAAATAATAATTCCAAAACATTCGCGCGCGTCTGGCGGCCTCATCGGCCTGCCGTTGATGTGCTCGCTGTTTTTTATTTAATATTTAGTAGTTGCAAACGTTAATAGCAACTGCAACTAGCTACCCAATAATCAATATCTGCATAGGTTGTTCAATGTTTCTTCAAGAATTTGTGTTTAACTGCCATCTAATTTTGATATCTTTAATTTTTAACTGTCTTTAAAGTTTTGGGTTCTCTTCTGTGTAATGCTCCATAAAAAAATATACCGCCTTTTTCTACTTTGTCTTGTGCCTCGGTCAGTCTGCAAAACCATAGCAGATGCATCTGCATATGTATTCTAGAACTTTGCTGTTTTCGGATCCGGTCCTAGGAGATACTTCCGCGGGTAAAATTTACGCCGATATAATATATCTGACAAAATTTCCGCGAAGACATTTCCGTAGCCATAATGCCGCGGAATTTTTTTCCGCAATTAAGTAATTTGATTCTTTGGAAACAAGTATTCTCCCTCCAACCTCAACCAGTATATTGATTTTGTCACTTCCAATAAACTATCTACTGTAGGACGCAAGTATACGTCAGATGCAGACCGAAGGATCTAAAATTGTACATCAAAAATCGAGATGAATTTATTGGGCAAATGTGTAGTGAAAGACAAGAAATGCATTACTATACGGGCTGAATGCGGACCTGTAGTAAATGTAAATAGTACTGAAGCAATTCAGGATAACAGACACGATGCACCGTGGACCACGGTGACGGTGGCACATGTATTTTTAAATTGAAGACCTAACCTGACCTAAGAGATACATATAAACCCGTATATGACACTGTGAAGGTGGTCCACTGTCCACCGTGTGTTTTACCCTCAGCCCACAATCACTGCTCGCGACAGCCTCATCATTGAAGTGTTGCTGTAGAAATAGCATCTTTCATCGTTGCACTGCTCAACTCACGCACATTGATATTGCCCACTATAAATAATTCCGTGGTTGTGTCGTTGCATGTATTGTTGTCAAGTTATCCTATGCAGGCGGAGTTATGTCCGTTGTAGACGGAATTACATCCGCGCAATTATGGCAACGGAGATAAGGTCGGCGGAATTTGTTTTAGCGATAATGCGTCCGGACACCCTTTGGAAGCTTCCCCCACCCACGGTGTGCTAGTGGCGACGCGCCGGGGTCAGTTTTTAGGGTCAGGTCATCTAACCTCGTAGTTTCAATGTGATTTGGCACCAAATTGCCGACCCCATGTAATAAATTGGATTTGGTGTTTCGCCGTGGAGTTGCTGTTAAGGAAAAATATTGTGTAAAGTGTCCTGGATGAAAACCAACACTTGTGTTGACTCTATGACATTTGAATAAAGCTTCATTATTATTATTAATAATAATCATTTTGTTTTCGGAACTTAATCTCTGTAGTATCGTCCACATATGCAAAAATATCCACTTCTTGATTTGTGGAAGAGATAAACTTCAGGCAAAATTGACTAATAACTGAATCAGTGCTCCTCACAGGTACATGCAGTACATGACACTGTCATGTCATGTTCAGGTCAGGTTCGTTAAAAAGGGAAAAAGTTATATGAACATGAAATGCCAGGTCATGTGCCGGCCAATTTTGAACCGAAGTTCATGTACAATTCACGTGGCATGTTCAAGTGAGTCCATTTGGAAGGTCAGGTAGCTGCGGTCATGTTCATGTTGAAAGGCTCACATGAACATGATAAAACCTGCTTTTGTCCACGTTATGAACGCTTCCGCAGGCCTTTGATTTGTTTAACGTAACGTATGTATAATGTATACCCATTCAGCGCTGACTTTATTTCTGAGGGAATCTTCCCTCTCCCGTGCTCTAGCTTTATACGTAATACATATATCGTATGTTGCGTATAAACTAAAGCGTACGCTTGTGACTAACTTCTGTAGGTATAACAAGGCGCATAAAAATTTAGTATACGTTTGAATGCTACAAAAACAAGCTTTCAGAATTGTTAAGCTTTTTGTTCCATCTTTTAAAATAGAA
>JAQGBT010002178.1:0-25747 GCA_034698585.1 Disparrhopalites patrizii
ACGAGAGCGAGAAAGAAAGGTAATGAGAGAGACAAAAAACAGAAACGAGAGAGAGAGAAAAAAGGAAACGAGAGAGAGAAAAAAAAGGAAACGAGAGCGAGAAAGAAAGGTAATGAGAGAGAGAAAAAACAGAAACGAGAGAGAGAGAAAAAAAAGGAAACGAGAGCGAGAAAGAAAAGTAATGATTAGAGAAAAAACAGAAACGAGACAGAGAGAAGAAAAAAGGAAACGAGAGAGAGAAAAAAAAAGGAAACGAGAGAGAGAGAAAAAAGGAAACGAGAGAGAGAGAGAAAAAAGGAAACGAGAGAGAGAGAGAGAAAAAGGAATAGAGAGAGAGAGCAAAATAGATACGATTTAAAGGGAAAACAAAATAAAAAGAGGGAGGATAGACAGGAGTGAAAAAAAGGAAAACGGGAGTGAAAAATAAATACTAAATATAGTAAAGGTGGAGGAGAAACTGGAAAGGAGTGAGAAAAGATCTTCAAAAAAGAGAAAGGGTGGAGGTAAAGGAATCAAAGGGGGGAAGAAGAAAAAGATAGAGACAAAAATAGACGGGGAAAGGTTGAAGAAAGGGAAAAGCAAGGAGTTGAGAGACAGAGAGAGAGCCAAAAAAGCATGAGGAGAAAGGTAGGAAAAAATATGAGGAGCAGTTTGAAGATATGAGAGAGAAGGAAGAAGTAGGTAGAGAAAAAAGAGACATAAACGAGGAAAGGTTTTTCAAGGAAGAAAAAGGGAGAGGGAGAAAGAAAGAAGGGGTGAAGGTGGTAAGGGTGGAGAGGGAGAAAAGGGAGAATGTGAAAAAGGGAGAATGTGAAATATGTAGATAAAGGAATACTCCAAAGAAATAAGGGATTGAGATTGAATGGAAGAAAACATGTCGAAGGGGAAAATGGAGAAAGAGACTTTTTGTTTTACTATTAAGGCTATGGGACTACTGACAAGTGGACAAGTACAGATAGGCACGGGGCCAAGTGGACTGCACAGAAAAAGATTTTTACATATTCCCAATAAGAAATCCTGTATTTTGCTGTTGGAAAGAGAATAACATTCTCGTCTCTTTGAGTCCACACACATTGTGTATAATATGTTATGTGCTTCCATAAGCCCCTATGGTTTCCTCTCCAATCAGAGCTCTCATGTATGTAAGTAGGCTAAATGTGTGAGTAAGTAATTACTTTGACGCACAAACACTCACACACATTCTAACATTCAAGTCAGGTGTGCGTGCACAAGTTTGAGACTCGGCAGAAAAGAAGAGAGAGAGAGAAAAGGGCTTTTGCCATAGAAAAGTGTAGGAAAGAAAGTATATGAGGGAAAAGGAGAGAAATAAACCCCTTTCGTCCCACCAACATCAACCACTACCATCACATCTTTGGTTACGTATATATTTGTATATTACAATATAGCAAAAAAAAAGGGAGTAGAACTCTACTTTTTGTATTACATTACGCGAACATAACCGATGTGGTGTAGGACAGGACGTGTATATGTATTAAGATTTTTGCCGTACAATATCTTTTGTGTGTACAAAAATCCCACCATAGTCATAAAATAGTAAAGTAAAAAAAAAACATACAGAGAACGGAACTTGTATGTTGTTCTCTCGAGATAGGATCATATGGGTACAAGAGATTCCTCTATACTTGTGAATATTTTTTTTATGTCTGAGATACTTGACGTATATATGTAGGTACATATGTGGGCATTTCTCCATTTAATAATAACAGGTGTAAAGGAATTACGTATAATAACACTTTGTAGAGAGGATTTTTCCTTGTGCTCACACACTCACATGAGAAGAAACGAAAAATTTCGCCTCACTCCATGTATATGTATAAAAGATGCATTATGCATATTATTAGTATTTTATATGTATTATGATTATTCCAATGTGACCAAAAAAAACCTAACCCCTTCAACATGATTCCGCTAATGCTTTGAGTATACATAATGCTGGTATATAAGTAACTCCCATTGCCCTGAAATGCAAATTATTATTTTTAACTGAATGAAAAAAAAACAAAGAACTACATAACCGCCATCATATTATATACTATACGTCTTTTTAAATGTTATATTTTTTTTCTGAAAATTGCAAAATGAGATAACCACCCGTACCACCATTGTGGCTAGTGCCTCCAAATTGCATATTAGACCTTTTATTGTGTACAAAAGGTATCAAATTATTCTTCATACCTCCTCGACTATTTAACCATCATCGGTGGAGGAGATGGTGGTGGTGGTGGAAGTGGTAGACAATGTACCCTAATCAGGGGAATCGTAATAATAATAATAAGAACAACAATAATGTAATGAGCCAAGGGAAATCTGGTAAAGAGCTTACTAAACAGTACAAAATAATTACTTCGAGGCTTACACCTGCCTATACTACAAAAGCCGCTACTGTACTCTATACTAATGTATTTTTCGTATTGTAGAAAATTATATAAAATGGAGTTTTCTTCCTTTATTTCGTACGTATGCACCTTTTGCGCCTGTGGTTGAGATCCGTAGAAAAAAGAGTAATTACAATTACATAGTATTCCTTTGGTGTACAACAAAAGGATTATTGTTAAATTATTTTTCGTCTCAAGAGACGTGGCTTTGGATTATGTATATTTTTTTCAAAAATATTTCCCATTCAAAAGTAAATGTATGTTCATAAAGAAGTTTCTGTCCACCATTTTACCATTAATATTACTTACAATTTTTTGTCAAAAGTTTTTTGTTCCTCCACTCTTTGGCCCTCCCCCTTTTCCTATATTTGTCCAAGAGTTTCTCCTCTATGACATGCTTTGGAATCTGGTAACAATACAACCTTAATGTATGGCAAGAGAAACAGTGTGAATAACCATTTCCTTTTTGATAAAAAAAAATGTGTCTCTACACGAAATGGTTGGGAGGCTTTGGGTGCACACAGGAACTTTGCATTAAAATTAATTTTCATGTGTGACAAAAAATATGTAGACACATTACAATAACAAGGAAATCTCTGTTTGTGTTCGAGCATTTCGAATATTACAACAAGAAATGTGATAATGTGATTTTTCTGCTACAAGTAGTAATAATAATGTGTTGGGTGCACGTTTTTTCCCTTTCTTAAGATTTTTACTTGAGAAAAAAAAAACAGCCTTAGAGGCACAAAAGGAAAAGGAGTAAAAAAGTTGGTGAAGGAGAAAAAGTAATAATGGTACACATTACTACGTTCTTGATAAAAATATTCACTTACTATTTTGTAGGCTAAACAGTAATTATTATGATTACATTTTAGGACTTTTTCTTCACCCCCGTCTCTTTGGAGTGTGTGTGGCTTGAAAACGTTTTTGGGAGAGAGAGAGAGAGAGAGAGAGAGAGAGAGAGAGAGAGAGAGAGAGAGAGAGTGAGAGAGTGCCCAAAGGATATTTTCTTGTCCTCCTCGTGTCACTGTTTTATGGGTCACTTGGAGCCACGCCGTGTCGTATGGTACCATGTACAAGGGAGGTTCACCAGGGTTCTCTCAGTCATAATCGTCGTCATATAATGTAGTAATCATGTCCTAGTGCTCCTGTCCCTCTCTCTATACATGTGCATAAAGTCATTTTCCAGATTGAAGGGGTAACTGGGCTCCTAATGGATTTATGAGGGAGAAAGATTGAGAGAGAGAGAGAGAGAGAGAAGGGAAATAAATGGATTTTCTTGGTGGGTAGCAAGCGGTCAGGTAACAGGAACAGAATTCCCTCAAATTTTTCCATCCTCACAAATGTTCCATCTAAAATGGAGTCTCTATGCATTATAATATGGATTCTATATATAAATATATGTGTTAAACGACCACTTCCTATTTTCTCCTTCTTCCTCACGGAAAATATTGGAAAGGGCCGTAAAGGGAATTTATTATGTGGGATTTTAAAATACTGCCCTACCAGTCCCTTGTGTGTGGTCGTCCTTTGGAAACACATTTTTTTAGTCATGTTAACTCTCATCAAACGGTCAAAGTGAGCGTAAATAATGCTTATCATGATAATTCCCAACTTTTGCTGTCACTCCTCCATCCAAAAAAAAAAAGAATCCTGTGTGTCTCCTTAAATTGTCGAAGTAAAGTACTTGACATTATAATTAGGAGACGAAATCTGCACACGCCATCACATCCCCATTATTATTATTATCTTCACCAGAATGCCAAGAGAAAAATTGTGTGCCAAATTTTACGACACGTTTAACATTGGTTTTTTCTCCTTCCAAAAAGTCAGAATGACTACAAGATGAGGTGTCATTGTGAAAAACCTTTCGTCTCACAATTTTTTTAAGTGCGATGCTAGCAGAATTCTAAATTCACGTAGGAACCTTCACAGGAAGGTTTAGTTGAATTTTCCCTAAAAAAACACAAAAAAAATATTTTTGGGGTTACTTATAATTTCTCTGCACCTTCTTCTTCCACGCTTTTTTGCATCTTTTCGCTTTCTCATCCACCATCCACCATGATGATCATGGTGATGATGTTAAAACATTCTCGTGTAGTAATAATCAAATATAATCAATTCAGCAGGCATTGAAAGTCTATGGGAGGTGAGCAGAAATTTTTCTTGTTGGTAGAACACGTACGTGACGGATGTTACTTGATACACAGAATGTTTTTGAACAGACGAGGAATATAGTGGCATACTTAATGCGCATTATTAGATTTTTCATAGTCAGTCAAGTAGCACCTCAGAATATAATATAATATGTTTCGTGTAAGCCTTGACCTAACCCAGGTTGTAAGGATATCGTTATTATTTGTTATGCTATGAAATTATGAGTAATTCAATAATATCATGTAGAGAGTTATTTTTCTTTAATGTCAGTCTCCACGCTTTTCTGATGAATGATGTGCAACAATGATTTCTCTCTCTCTCTCTCTCACTCTGCCTCTCTTCTTTCATCTTCTCCTGCTCAACTAAAAATCTCTACAGAATAGAATGAGAATATGAATTCTATCTCCTCACTTTGGTTGAAGGTTTGACATGGGATAATTAGGTGTGACAAATCTCCCATTTGTTGGTCATGAACACAAAACACTCTGAGACTTGCTGGGAGGAGATATGAAATTTGAGCAAAAATTTCTTTCTAATTACAAATTTTACGACCAAGCTACTTTTCTTTCTTATAAAACTCTCCACAATTCTTTTATATAACTCTGATCTCTGATAAAACTACACAAAAAATACTTTGTTGGAGGCTAATAAAATTACATGAGCTTGATGGTCAGAAAGCATACAGGGCCCGTATACAAACAAGCGCACACCTTCCTTTTTGTACACATAAAAACGTACATGGGTTTTACACACACCAAATATACATATGTAACTACATGGGTTTTATGCACGTCCAAACATACATGGAATGTACGCAAACGAAAGCATGGCAGAATTTTATACTGAAAAATTTTCTACTTGGATTGTAAGGAGCTCGAAGAAAGAAAATTATACATGACTTTAATGCCTAAAAAATACATTTCGCAATAAAAAATGGCGAGATAGTAGAGAATTGTATGCAAAAAAAATCGTTGACTAAATAATAGAGAAAGGGGCAAAAGCAACTCCGTCGGGAAATAAAAATTGGCAGGAATGAAATGGCATTCGTGTAATGGTTTTAACATTGTTATTAGCGGGATTTATTAGTATTTTTTCTAATTAAAACAGAGACTGGTGTTTCCCTGCACATACATACGGGGTAGATACGGTTTAGATTGATGTTGTGCTCAGTATAAAATGATAATGGTAATAATGCAACATAAAAATCCCTTTGTTCTATCCGAGAGGTACAGAAGTTTGTAGTTAGTAAATGTTTTGTGTTAACGGGGCAGCAGTCATGCACGAAGCCCTTCTTGCCTATGTGTGTATCGCTTTCACTTTTTTCCGCATTATAATCATCCAATGTGTTATGGCTAATAGTCTTATAATATACATAAAACCTTATAAATATATATATTTTTGTTGTTTTTCAACAGACAAGCGGAGAAGTCTCTTTGTACATGGGAAAAGAGCACTGCCACTGGAAAATCTGAAGCGAATAATCAAAAACTTACAAAGTGAAACCATTACAATCATCATCATCAGCGTCATCGTTCAAAGAAGGCAGAAGAGTGAAGAAGAGTCTCGTCACAGAATGTAAAAAAAAAAAAAAGGTGGTGTCTTCACATAGCCGAAAGAAAATAGAAACTTGTATATATATTTACTCTTATAGCAAGTTTTTGGTGGAAAATTCCCCCGGAACGGATGACTTGAAGTTTGAAGCCTTTTTTTTGAAAAAAAAACAACAGCAGAGACCAAAAGAGAGAGAGAAAGACAATTTCCTTTGCCTATGATTAGTACAGTGTGGAAGGAAAAGAACAAGCCTCTGTGATTTACCTTATAGTGCAAGAAAATATTAGGAAGAGTATTTATTTTTGGCAAAAGAAGAAAGAGAAAAAAAAGCATTCCCCTTGAGCTGAGAAGAAGAGGAGGGATCTGTTTTTGATGATAATAAGATGGTTCAAAAATGACTGGATTTTCTGAAATAAAAAAGGACGACAGTCAGGTATAGTTTTCATATGGTCATTAAAAACCAATTCTCTTCTTCCCAAGTGCTTTAAAAAATACTAAGGGGAGGGGAAGAAGAGCTGCTGAGAGAAAAGAAAGGAAGTTTGAAGGGAGGAAGAAGAAAGTATGGATGAAGCTGGACGATTATCATCCTCTTCCCCCTCTCACCCTCATCCCAGCCGTGGAAGAATGAACTCAAGGAGGATTTTTTTCAAGAGATATTATTCCTCCTTCATGTGACCATGTGATTATTGTGGACATTTATTATATACCTTCCTCTTTCATGCAATCTTCCTATTATTATATTGCCTCTAAGAATGGCGAGTGCTGGAACAATATACTTTATCAAATAATGCCTACCAGTTAAAGTGCGAGAGTGAAAGAGAGAGAGAGAGAGAGAGAGAGAGACGGAGTGAGAGCAGAAAATTGCTCACGTTTTGAGCATTTGCTATTTCTGTGAGTGTGTGGATCTTCGAAGACGTGAGAGGAGGAGGAACTGAAGAAGAAGACTTTGAAGGAGGAAGTAGGAAGGAAGTTCACGAAGCCCCTCATCTTTTTTTATGAGCTCCTCACCAACGGGGAAAAATGAGATTATTGTCCGAGTCTTCTTCTTCTCCTTCTTCTCCTCCCGCCGACAAGAATGCGAGTGGCAGTCCGCCGACTGGAAATGTGCACCATGTAGGGGCCTTGGAGGCAGTGTCAAAGGGCACGGGGATGGATGGGAGCAGTATTAGCAAGAGTAATAGGAACGTGGATCAAAATAATTTGGACACCACCTCCTCTTCCTCCTCATGTGCCTGGTCGGAGTCGAATTTGCTCTTCCTGCCCACGACGACGACGACGACGGTCTCCTCCACTTTAGGCTCAGGGACGTCGTCCTCCACCCCTGGCGTCATCAGAGATACATGTGTGCGGAGTGCGAACGTTGGGAGTGCTGGTGGTTTACTACTCCAAGGCGTGCAAACAGGTCAGAGTGAGGCTGACATCGTAGTTTATGTGGCGAAGGAAGAAGGAGCCAGAGCACCCCATCCTCAGAGCAATCCTCAGCAGCAGCAGCAGCATCATCATCATCTTCATCACGAGTATTGTGCAGCCCAAGGGGATGGTTCGGCAATAACAAGTATGCTGCTGAGCAGCAGCAGCAAGAACCACATCAATAGCAACAATAAAAGCAACGTCGTCGTCCCCCAATCTCTTCCGAGTTCACTCTCACAAGAACAAGTCTCAGCTTCATCATCTTTCCCTGCATCCTCTCCTCCTTCGTCCTTTTCATCTCCTTCAGCTTCAGCTTGTCTTCAGGCGACAAGTGGGGCAAATACTTTTTCAAACACTTGCGTTGTGAACGTTGTTGGGAATAGTGGTAGTAGTAGTCATGGTAGTGGTACAGGGAAGAGCCAGAGCGAGTATTTTGCCGTCAATTGTAGGGCAACCCCTGGCCTCATTTCCTCCGATTTGTCGGCCTCCACTTTGTCCTCCAACTCACAGCAACATCATCATGATGGTGAGGAACAAAAACCAGCCACAGATTCATCCTTGCTTCTTGCAAATCAGCTCAATGCCTCCAATAATATTAGTAGAAGTGGTAGCTTACTCGTGGATGTGGGTTTAAGTGGTGGACGGAGACAGCTGCAGCAGCAACAACAGCAATGCAATCCCAATCATGTGAAGGAGCTCATGCGAGGTGGTGGTGGGCCCACGTTGTCACCCAATATTATTGTCCCCACGACATCCAATGCCTCCACGACGACGACGACCACGACGACGCCTTATTCAGCCGTGTTGTCCCTTCCTTTTGAAGCTTCCACAACGGGAGCAACCCCCCAATTCTATGGCCTTCCAACACCATCATCAACATCATCCAACACGTCTGCACTAAGTGGTCACATCCCAATCCCTCGTACCTTGAGCCAAGCATCAGCTAATACTCAGCCAAATGTTTTGAATAATAATAATACTACTATTAGCAGTAATCATAGTAAGCATCCAATCATCACCCACGGTAATGGCATCCTCGACGTTCTGGCCCAAGCAGGGGAGGACTCCCCTTCCAGCCACAATCACGTGAGCAGCCCGGTCTGCATTCGTATCGACGGCAGTCAGAATCCCCCCGGAAGTAATAACATTATTAGTAATATTAGTAGCAGCCATACTCCTCTAGCCAATGACCAATTGTCGGACAATACTAGAATGACTAGCCACCAGTCACCTCCGCATCATCACCCTCCTCATCCCCCCTTCACCCCCACGGTCGTCTCCACCCACGTCAGCAAACAGATGATCCAAGAGGCGAAGATCATCGGGAAAGAGAATTTGCATGAGGTCCTCACGAGTCATCATCAACGTAGTGGTAGCAATAATTTGAATGCGGAACAAGGCAGCAAAACTCCAGTCAAGTCATTACTGCAGACCGGCATCAATAATTTAGTGCTCCTCCCCGTTCCTTCGCCCACGGAGCAAGGATCCGTGGCGCAGCCCCAGCAGCCAGTTGGGACGACTTTCCTCATGGACACCCACAATGGGGAATCAACTGGTGTCATCAGTAATAATACTCTCAAATTCTCCGTCTTGGGAACGACGGGCAACCTGACCCCACTTAATAGTCAAGGGGGAGGCGTTCATGCCCAAGAAAGTGGCAACAACAGCCCTAGTAGGAACAATGGTATGTCCCCGCCCTACCCCCCAACTTCTTCGGGATACAATCGGGGCTTCCTGGTGTCCTCGGATGCACAGACTGACACCCATGATTTGCAAGTGACGACGGCTGCGTCCAGTGGGCCGGGGAATGTGACGACGACGGATGTTTACTTGGCGCCTCCACCCCCGCCCCCCAGTCGGACGAACCGGGAGCTGCGGAAGCGGGAGAGGAGGGAGAGGCGAAAGGATCGGGGTCACATCCAAGGACAATTGCCTCCCACTCCCTCTTCCGGAAATCCCGCCCCGAGCAATGACAGTTGCTCCTCCAACAACTACAACAATAATTCCAGTCGTGATCATACTTTTGCGAATAATATGAATAATAACGTTAACAGTAATCATAGTAACCACAGACCGCCGAGCCACCATCATCCTCCCCTTAGCCGAGTGTCTTCGAGGGTTGCTACGAATACTTCACATCAGGGCACAAATAGTAATAATAATAATAGTGGTAATAGTAACTCCGAGATGGGTGGACACACGGATGCACAGGCAACCAGACCGATGCAAGTATTACCTAGTAGTAATAGTAATATTAGTAACCACAATATCAACGGGATGAGCCAACAGCAGCCAACAAACAATGGTGGGGGTGGGGAGGATCCTCAGAATCCACCTCCACTTCCTCCTCAGAATGGCTCCGACCTCCTCAATTCCCTCTCCCTCCCTCCGTACTCGACCTTGCCAAATGGAGACCGACGGCTTGCGGGAGGACCGCCATTGCCGCCCATGGCTCACCTCCAGCTCCCGATCGTGTCCATGCCGATGGTGTCCGGGGTGGGGCCTCATCCGGGGCACATGCAGATTCCGGTCCAACTCCCCCTCGCCCCACCCCCACCCCCTCCGATCTTGGTGTCCAGCCCTGCCAGCTGTCTTTCGTCCGCCACCCAGCCTGCCGTCCGCTACCATTTCTCTCCTAACATCCGAGCAAGTCGAAGGTATGTCATTTACATCCACATCCATCAATAATCTCTCTTAACCTCATTCTTACATAAATTGCCAACTAAATGAGTTCAAAAATAAAATCTGCTCTATTTTCCCTTTCATTTTTTCATCAAATCGTAATTTTTTTCTTTTATCACAACATGATTTAAAGAGTATTTTAATGATAACATGAGATTAATCACCGTGGACCGTTTTTTCATGTAAATCTTGATTGTGTATGCTTACGTCAGCGTTAACCTTTTACTGCTTTTACTATATTTATTATTATCACCAGAGTATAGAGAGGGAGAGCGTAATCTTTGAGCACACTTTTCTTTGACGAACATGTTTTTTTACTGAAATAATGATTTACTATCTTCATCTCCATTCTAAGCTATATTTTATCTTCTGCCCTATTCTATATGCAGCTCTGCTCAGAGTCTCCCTTATTTGCCAGTTTGCTCAACTCACATCATGCCATTGTTGTTCCTTGTGACTTGTTATATTTTATGTGTCCTACCCCCATATGAATTAGGAGAATAATAAGATACGGAGAAGAATAAGCTGCTTCTTTTTTTTTGTCTTTTTACGCTGCATGCCCCTTTTCCACTTGCATTATTATCATACCATGGCATCTCAATAATAGAGAAAGTTCTTTTGGCTGACTTTGGTATATATTATGGTTTTATCATCTTGTGAATATTATACTAGTATATGAGTGTGTCTTTCATTATTTTATTTATTTTTTGCACAAGAGTAAAAGTCTTGATTTGAGATCAAACAGAGATGAAACTTTTTGAGAAATTATGGCTACAAGAACTTACTTTGTAGTCGTTATTTTCTTTTTATTCACACGACAATAACAATGGTTTCATTTTCAAACAGAGAGAAGGTTACAATGATTAAGTAAGACAAATAAAAAAGTCAAGTAGAAGAAAAATGAATCTCTTCCCCATATGTATCTTCCGTGATTTGTTGTTCTTATTCGTATGGAAGTTATCTACAGCCTCAATAATGTGATCAATCACAAGAATAATACATGTAATGAGAGAGAGAAGAGAGAATTGGTAAAAGGTTGCCAGTTGCCATTCATCTATAATGCATGTGTTTGACTCCACTTCACACCATTCCCACCGTCACTCTTTGGGGCTATACCTATATATGTGACTAATTTTTATAAGTAATGTCCATTCACTTTTCCTTTCCTTTCTCCCCTCCTCATTACTTCCTTATCGCCAATAGTCACTGATCATATACAATAACTGCTTTTGGTCAAGTCACACAGGCGAAAGCATAATATTATCAAATTTCTGTACAATATTTACATGTGTGCAGCCATATAAGATAGTAGACCTCCTCTCATCTCTCTCAATTTCCTCAGTGACTTCCAACAACAATTTTTTTTTTGTGGGGTATGTGAGAAAAATAATAAGATTCAGATGTGTAAAGTCATAATATTAGATTGAGGGCTTTCTCATAATGTCACTGGCTCAGTTTTTTTTGGACTTCTCTTGACTTTTTCTTTGCACGCTGCACGCCTTTCACGAAATTGTATATCTCGTGTTTTTACTTGTCAATTTTGTTTTATACATTTCTGAGCCAGATTTACTGCACATGGTCATGAATAATATTAAAATAGTGTACAGATCGTGATTACCCCATTTTTTTTTTATAAAAGAAATAAATTCTCATCTTCTTTGATTTCCTTTCTCTTTAGAAAGAGTATAAAGTCCGTATTATTACTTTGTACTGGCGCGTACCTCTCCAATGAATAAATACTTGTGCCTTTTTTTTCTAAATGTTATGTGGTCAACAGGTCATTGAGACTTCCCAGGGGTGTCTCGTATGCGTCCGAGGATGAGCCCAAATCGTGTTGTGGGATGAGCACCACGCAAGCTGTGTCCATCCGATGGTTCATCATCGTCATTGCCGTCATAGGGATTAGCTGCACCGTCGCGGGCACCGCTCTTGGGGCGGCTTACTCCAACGGCAGAGAGCATCTCACATTATCCCTGCTAATGATAGGTGAGACCTTTGGATTCCTTTTCTCATATTTCCAAACACTTTTGAATAATTCTGTCGTCCAAATTTACGCCCACGGTTCGCGAAATTTGCAAGGAAATTGAAAATGGGGAAAATGTTTCAATGCAAAAGGAAGTATGGGCTGATATGTATCGGATGAAGTATATGCAGATATGTATAGATATGTATGGGTGAAGTATGGGTTAGAAGGGTGATATTTTTATGTAGAACTAATTATTCAAAATAATGACGCCCAAAAGTGTTGGAAATTGCACACTTTTTATGCTTTAATGATCTTCTCGTGTTTCATATTTTGCAAGGTAGAAGATTACAATATAGGCGTCAATTGTAACGGTCCTTTTTTTTCACAGGCGTTGGTGTCGTACTCCTAACGGTTTCCGGTGTGGCTTGGAGGCTGACAGCTCATGAAAGTGGAACTTCTTGTCGGGCAATGCTGGGCTTTGCCAGAAGTGCTGCTGTGAGAGGTGATGGCGGGACGGAGCCCAATCGAAGATTTGTACCCCGGCTTGCTCCCACCTACGGCAGACCTCATCATCCTTATGCGGGTACGCTCATTTTATTTATTATGTCAGCTATTTCAGCAACTAATCCAAAATATTTCCCACAATAATGCATACAAGTTAAAATGTCCACAGTAAATATGAAAGTCATAAGTGTTGGAGGAAATTCCTAAATGCCCCAATATTCAATTCCTTTTTGTAGCGATGATGTATCCAGAGTTTCAGTACAGACCGCCACCTCCGTCGTACCAGGCCTCCATGCAGGAATATAGGTTGAGACTGTTATTGTTAGAGCGATCCAATCCAACAATAGCTGCAGCTGCAGCACTCGCTTCCCCCTCATCCCTGTCAATGGTCCCACCGCCGCCTGCCTATCGACCGTACAGTGGAACACTCAGGTACGCCGAGTCAAACATTGCCCCAGCTGGTCATTTGTGCAAAGAATAATGTTACTATATACATTATTCTAATTTTGTTCTGAAAATGGTATGACAATAAATCATGTTCTAACGCAGGAACGGGGGGCATACGCGGAATGACCCTGATTACAGTCGTCCTCCAAGCTATCGAAGCAGATCTTCTGGGAACAATGGACATGGAGAGTGCAACATGGGGAATCGGCCGTCAATGGATCCTTCGGCGGGTCATCATCTCCATCATGTCATGTTGGAATCACCTCTCCACTCCAGGGATCCCTCCTTATTAAGTTATTTATCCCAACAATCCATAGCTGACAACGTCTCCGTGGTGTCCGGCCATGCCTTGGGAACGACTGCTGGAGGAGGAACGGCCGTGGTCACGGTCATGCAGGCTGTGAGCGTGGGGATGGATTTGGGCTTGGACATGGACATGTTCCCGGGAAATCACCCCAACCAGGACCTGAATGGGAAGACGGAAGTGCATTTGGCGGAGGAGAAGAGTGGGAAGGACGAGTCCGGGTGTATCATTTCTAGTAGCAACAATAAAGACTGCGTGAAGCGAAGCAAAGATGGGAACTTGGTCCGGATCGTCCAGACGACGGATTCCAGTCAAGTGATTCGACGTGATTCCGTGATTGTGACCGTCTCGGGGTCCAACCACACCTTGTGGGATCAGTCCCTTCATCACTCACCCGCCACTGGGAACAATCAGCAGACGAACCATCACCTCAACTGTCATCACAATAATCAAGTCTTCGGCATCCCGACCTCACAGTCTGGCGGAGGACCACAAACTGGAAACAGCAGTCAGTCTAATATTACTTCCAGCTCATGTTCCCAAGTCCAGATACTTGCCCATTTATGAGCGACCGTCGCCTTTTTTTGGTAGTTTTGCGTCTGTGAACCAAAATTCCTTTCAACGGTCGCTGCGCTCCTGTGTTGGTACAGAGATATAGAGATTTACAAGAGGCACTGCGAGTACGCTTGAGCGTACTTGGTCCTTAAATTTTTCTCTTGCATATATATGTACATATACGCGAAAGAAAATGGAGAAACCAGCAGCGAAATTTCTACTGCACTCTGTATGTTCATGGTTGCGATGTGCCAACTTTATTATAGATTTTTTGTTGTTATTGTTTATTATGTATTAAATACTTTCGTCAAATTTCGCGTCGATTCGAATTTTTCGCGCATTTTTATGCAATAATGGGAAGGAAAATTCTTTACTCTTCAAGTTTTTTTTTTGGTTTTGCGCACAGTATGGCATTCTATAAATTATTTGATGTAAAACTAAAAAAAAACATACTCAAAGCCTGTTGGAAATCTGGAGGAAGGAAAAGAAACTTGGAAACTACACCAAAAGCTAAAATTGCGCCGAAAGTGTCCTTGTTTTTGTGTAAATACGCACTATAAATAACAATTTATTATTCAAATGTAAAGAGAGTGACTAGTAAGCATATAGGACCAATAAAATGATTTCACAATTCAATCACTCGTCATTCTGTGTTTAATATAAGTATTTAATATTTACTACCATTTATTGGTAACTACAAACAATTTGGAGTACGATACAGAACAGAAATGTCATATGGTAGCGGAACAAATGGCTTTGGCCGTAATATTCCAATGTACCAGGACAAACCCTTTTAACTCTGAGGATGGGCCAGACAACAAAAGGACTTACTTGTTTTTAGCAAATTAATATACTCCATGGCTGCATGAATATGAAATATAGAGGAAATCTGATACTTTTTTTTACCAAGAAATTAAATGAAACTAAAAAAAAATGTTGCAAGCAATTTATTGTAACAATATAATTAATTTATGTTTCACTTGCAAATCACTGCTACCAAAGTCTCCCAGGGGCGGATTTGGGTGTTGCCGGAAGATATTCCTTATTTGTCGGGGTTAAATCTGATTGCTCAGATTCAGTTCCACGCTCCTGCTCGCAGAGCATCTGCATATTTTCCACACGAGCGTACACAATTTGCATCTTCTTCTCCTTGCACGCTTGAGGACCAGAGGAGACTGGAAGCAATAATCGATTTATATTACTTACTTAAATTTCTAACAATGCGAGTGCTACTTCTATCCGATAATGCGTGCGGAAACCAAAATTAGATGGGAAATTAGTTGGGAAATAAAGTACCTCGACCAATGACAGACCTGTCCTTCACGTCGGAAACGTCCATCAGGAAGGTCTCACCTTCATACTAAATGTACATGCAATACAAATAAATATTAACAAGCTCGCTACTGTTGTAAATTAAAATCTTATTTCGAAAGATGTGTCAACAATTACCTGAAATTTGATGACGGAACCAGCGTAAATAGAATGAATTTCAGTCACGGCAGTCCATTTCTCCCCTACAGTAGCCTTTTCTTCGGCATTATCTGAGTCCACCAAAGTAGGGTATTCCTGGCTAAATGTGGCTCCAAAATCCTTCGGTGTTGAGGTTTTTGGGGAGTCTTCGTCGCAAACAGACACGAATGCAGGTCGTTCAGCTTCTAAAATCCCTTCATCGTCATTTGTTATGTCCGTCGCCTTTTCCGGTGTCTTATCATTTACGCACACCAAAGTTTCGAAGCTGCGCACCGTCGTTGTCTCCGTGACCTGTTCACGTTCCTCTTTCGAGACTTTTTCGCTCATGTCCATTGACGTATCCTCCTCCTCGATGGAATCGTCCGATACACCCTCCGACGTGGGCAAAACACTGAAAAGCAACATGTAATTTAATTCTTCACTTCACATTTGTATGCACTTTGCGGGAAATCTTTCATGCTGTTGGGGTAAAAATATACCTACTTGAACGGTCCTACAGATCTCAGTACAAGTTGTGTCAATGTCAGACTTTCGAACACGGCGAAGCCCTTAGGACAGGTGACGTAGAACTCCCGATTGGGGCGAATTTCACATTTGTTCCGGATTTGCTCAAAAATATTTGCAGAAAGATTAACCGTTAGCCATCGTTGTCCAGCCCAAGACCCACGTGGGAGTAAGGAAGGACAAATGATGAGTTGCATTAAACGGTTTCTGCTCTGAAACTCCATTGGGATGTCCACATTTGTTTCCAAATCTGCAAACTAGACACGAGCCACGCAACAGACTATTAACGCACTTCAGGGAAGAACATGGGGCTTTGTGTTATTAGTTATTGGTTTCCTCATTTTTCTACTACCCTTCAAATGTGACTAAAATAATTAACTTAAAATGTTACCTTACCTTTTAAGTCTTCCCTCACAAGAAAACCAAAAAGTGGTGACTCTATATGTGTGAACACCTGCAATTTGATGAAGATGAACTCACGGCGACGGATTAACCCGCTATGGAAGCATCCACAATTTCTGACGCGATTTTTTCTGACACGCGCCGAATATTCTAATCTGAAAAACAATCTTCCCCGTGCAGCCTCAACAAAAATGTAGATATAGATCCAAAATCAGTAGATCTCAAAATGTAGATAGATCCATTCCATCGCTGCAGCACTTATTTATTCCGCGTTTCGGACGTGTTGGTGCTGGTCACAATCGCTCTTTTGAAAGCTTATCAGAAAAAAAATGTGCAGCATTTTATCTTTTCACTGTGAGTAATCGCAAAGGAGACTAAAATATTTCTGGAGAACGAAATGGGGATTTGACCTGGAATGTAGTATTATTTAATACTTATGTATGTATTCTATATAACTATATACCTCGAATTTAATATCTTGTGGATTGTGTCACACGGCTTTTGCCGATGTAAAATTCATGTAAAGATAGATACATACGAGATGGAAGAATTAAGTTCATAGCATCTAAGTTTATCCTTAATGTTGGAAAGGTTTTATAAATAAGTCTGGACAGGAATTACGGGAGGAATAGGAGATTTATTCGTCAGAGAGCGGATAGAAATGAGCAGTGACAGTGGCTACAGAGAAACCTTGAATTTCCACGAAGAACCGATCAGAATTTCTATTCCAAAAATTATTTATAAAATATTGTGCGGGGAAGGTGAATTGGAAATTGGAGTGAAAGCCAAGTTATTCTCATGATTTCCATTTTTTGCCATCTTTTCAAATATATTTCGTGTTGTTGCTGCCCACAAATGGTGGCTTTTCTAAATTGCATAAAATTGCTGGTGCTGCTTACGGAGTTTCCACAGTTTGGAAAGTCATTGGGGAAGTCGTACGATCATTTTAGTTTTAGACGTTTCAGTTAAATTGAAGAACATTTGAAGCAATTTGGATAACATTAAATTGTCCACAAATGCATGGGCATCTTATCCATGTCATCGTTGGAATCATGAGAAAATGGAGTTTGATCGGAGAATTTGTTTTGCGCCAATTACTTAAGGAATTGTTGATTTATTGTTAGTTAATTGAGTTGTTCTTGGAGAGAAAAGAAGGGGATCCAAGGCCTCTGGAAATATCCTGAGGCTTCCCTTGAACTCTTTGGCACCTTCCATCTTTGTCCTTGCAGTTCTGAATTTCTGAATGAGAATCGCGGCTCTCGGGAAGTAAAGGGAGGGATCTCAATAAGGAAGAGTTCGCCTTTGGTGCATGAAAGAGGATTCTGGACATTCTGGAGCCTTGCATCTGGAGAATGAAGGGACCTTTTATTATTATGAACGTATTTGTGTGTTGTGAGGTATGTTGTGTACAAATGAACAAAGGGACGTTTGCTTATTGTTGTTGGTTGATGTTTTGTCCTTATTTTGTCCAGCGTACGGCTTCTCCTTCGAGATGGTCTTTTCAGTTGTTCAGTTGTTGGGCTCTGGGCCGTTCGGGAAAGGGAAAAAGGCTTGCCGCTTGCCCTCCTTTTTTTCACACTTTCCCTCTGCCACAGGGACGGAGTCGGAGTGCAGAGCTAAAAGGTGCGCGGACAGGGGAGATTCTTTGGCTTTTTACGTGTTTCTTGCGTCCACGTTACAGTCTGGGCGCCAGCCCATGAATTCTTCTCTTCAGCCACATAAAAAAAAAACCTCCCATCAAAAGCATTATTACAGCGAGGGCCAACAACTAAATATTAAAGTAGCATTTTCTACCCCTTCTTCTCTTTTTTTTTTAGGTCAGGAAAGGGAAAATTGCAATGGTAAATCCTCATTATTTAACACATTTTCATTTGATTCCAAGTTAGATTGTGTTGGGAAGATTGAATAAATCTGAACTCTGTCCAACATTAAAAGTCACGTATAGTTGTTCTATCATAATCAATTAAGCTGTGGAAAAATTGGGTGAAATTTCCTTCAATTGAACGTCCCTACGTCACTGCACTTTACTTGCACTCTCTTTCTTTTGTATTAGCGCTAGCACAATACTACTGGGAGCGTTTTCACAAGGAAAAGCGAGACAGCCAAACTGGAAGACAAGAGAAAGCAAACTAGACCGAAGCAACTTTTGAAAATGGATCCAGCGAGACCTCAATTCCCCGGATTTTGGTTCGTCTGCAAATACTGCCAAAGAGTGTTTCGGGACAAATTGGAACTCTTTTGCCATCAAGTTAATGATCATCCCGAATACAGGGATGAACTCAATGGGCAGAGAAATATTGCAAACACCCATGAAATGGTTTACTCTGATCCGAGGTATTTATTTGGTTTTACTTTTGCTTTTCTTCTTATGACCCAGCCCTGTATGTATGACTACTTTAGATTTGGGTGAGGTCGTTAGGTACTTTTGAAAGTACAGTGTTCGAAGGCCATAGGAGATGATGGTTGGTTCATGTCGAACCAAATTGTATAGTGAGGAGAAGGATCAGTCAGCACTATCTAAGGTGGTGTGACCTGAGGTAGACTTGGTATCTAAAACAGCGTTTAATTGAGGCGAATTGTATTTTCTTGGGGTTAATGATGATAAAGTTCTGTAAGATAGATGTATACAACACGAGGTAATTACACTGGGATGATGTCATGTTTTGGAGGGAAAAGGTCTTGTACGTATTAAATGGAACCATCCAGAATATTTAGTTGCGACGTTGAAAGTATAATCGATTTAATTTGTTGAGACGATTTCTAGCGAGTCGACAGAGTTGTTTGTGATGGTAATAAATTTTACTGTTTACTTTTTGAATCACAGTGAATTGTGACTGTAGTTGCGTACGTTCCAGGACACTAAACTTTCGAATAATGCTCACATGTTTTAAAAAGTTAAAGCCGTATGGATTTGTGAACGACAACTTGAAAAAAACAATCGCTTGCGTACCTGTATCGGTAGATTATTTTTGTAATTTTTTTGCATCACAAATCGAACATTATTGGAAAGTGATATTATACATGTTAAAAACCGTTTAAGTATAAATGTACATGCATTTATACTTAATTAATTAATTCTATATACACTCCATGAAATCCCAGATGAGTGTTGAGGACACAATGGCACTTTTCAAAAATATACTTCTAAACAAAAAGTTACGTGGAAGTGCATTGGTAGAATTTGGAAAATTTATTGGGTTTTTACACCCATTCCGTCCATTCTTGGCCTCAAATGTTCACATAGTCGTATATGTAGGAAAATAGTAGAAAAAAAATTACATGATTTATTTTAATTACAGCTTGGTATGCCGTATACCACTTGGTTTAATTATAAGGTTATTTTATAATGCTTTTGTTATATACATAGAATGTTTTGTATAAATTTGTGTTGTGCAGAGCAACAACAGTAGAGAAACGACAGGGGAACAACTTTGTGCAAGGAAATCAGCAACATTCTTCAGGAACTTCAGGCTGGTATCCACCTTCAGCAGGACACATTCCCAACCACGCGGAGAATCAGAACTATTATACGAATCCTGTAGAATACTATGTAGTAGTACCCAATCAAAGCCCGAACCATGGGGGAAACAGCATGGCAGCGACACCCGTTTCTGCCAACCAAGTCATGAATATTCCGGTCCCAATAGTTAATCAGCAGATTGCTCATTCTTCGTCAATTGTAACATCGTGTCAGCCACAAACGGTGTCGTCTTCACAAGGAAATAATTTAGTAACTCTTCGGAACGAAGGAGGGAGTGAATGGAACAAAATTGGTGGTGATTCGTCTGATACAGATACTACCTCGTCGGGACCTAACAAAGATGATCTGGACTACTATTGCTGGAAATGCAAGGTGAAGTTTGGAAATGCTGCAGCATACATTGCTCATTCAAGTTCGTGCTTTCCTCCCGCCAACGACTCCTACGAGAACTCCGCCAACAACGCCGATCATGATCATCAAGCCGTTGATCGCTATTCACATTCAAATCGGAAACGAGGAAGAAAACCTAGAATAGTGGAGGCACCCGTTCCTCAGCCACAGCATCATCATCAGCATCACCCACAAATATTTCAGAACCAAGCGGAGACGATTACTTCGACAACATCTACGACGACAGCAAGCAAAAGAAGAAAGACAGCAACGGCGAGTGTAATCGAAGAAGTTGGAGTTGTTACTCCAACATCCAGCAAAGCTCGGCGAAAGGGACCTTCTCAGGTCTCTTCCACAAGTTCCCCCCTGGTTAATAATACAGCCAGTGCCCCAAGTGAACTCAAAGACAAAACGAACGGGGCTGCCAGTGACAATGTAAAGTCAGGCGTTCAAGATAAAAGTTTCTCCTGCAGTCATTGCAATCTTAAGTTCTCAAGCAATGACCGCCTGACATCACATCTTTTACAATGTAAATCTAAGAAAAATCCCTATGAAACCTACCAGTACAAATGTATCAAATGCAGTGAATCTTTCGACATTTACCTCCAATACAAGCGTCATATTGAGATCCACACGGGAGCTATACGATATTCGTAATGGTCAACTGTTATAAAAAATGTCAAGTTCAATTTGACAATTAACAAATAATATGAATTTCGAGTAAGAGTAATGGTAACAATAATAATTGTCCTTTTTGTTGTCTTTTTAATTGCACAGCTACTGTCAGCTTGATCACAGTTATTATTGTCTGTACGATGTACACACCTGTTCAACTTTCTATATAATATGACATGCATATACATACACATTGTTACGTCAACAACGTTGTTTCTTTAATATTGTTTTATCTTCAAATTTATTTTATATTACGTATGAATATTTCTGTATTGTTGTCTATTCAGATTGTATGTACTTAGCCGTTTCAACAAACCCGTAAGTAAAAGTGCTCAAAAAATCTTATTAATTCTCCTGTATACTGTGTGGGAATTAATGTCTTGCCAGCGATAGTGAAACGTACAACTCTTTTTTCGTATTAATTGAATCAACTCCTAGTCTATAAACGTTTAGAATTATGCGACGATGTTACAATTACCACTATCAAACGACTGACACCATGTGAACCTTTAGAATTCACATGGTATGACCTTGGAATTTTTTATTGAAGGTCAGGTAGTCAGAAAACCGACTTTGTCTGCACTGCGCTCGGTTCATTAGATTTCTAGCATGGGTTTCCTCAGTTGATTTTCATTATGCCTGAACTGGTATTGATGTCCTCAGCAGCAAAAGCAAGAGAATTTTTCAGACATTCAGTGATGCAAGAGCTAACTACCACGAAATATTTGCACAAAAATCAAGGATAATTATTTTAAATTGTGGTCAAGAATGTAAAGAATTCTTTAACTATTTTAGCGATGTCGTGGTCATTGAAACGCCTTTTTCAAAAATTTTGTGCTTGTTTAACAAGGGGAAGAAAAACCCGCAACAAGGTAGTGCGTTCTTACGGAAATCATTGATTTTTTGAAGTACTTCCAACATTAACTGACTGAAATACGTGACAAAGGGAGAAGTGCAGTTGCACTGGAATGTTTTCATGAGAAAATCGCAGTTGTCAAAAATATGGACTTGCGACCTTTTGATTCGCTTCATGCATATAATATATTTATCTGTGTCTGTAAATACTTGCACCACACTATTTGTAAAAAAAAACGAGTCAAGTTTATATTTAATATATGTATTATAGTATTGTATTGTCGGCCTGTACAGCTTTTACCTTTCACTTTGACAGCATTCACTTTCACAATCACTTGAACGGGCATCCAGTGAGAAAGTACCTACATAGATGACAAAAGCTTTGCTTAAGCTTTCCTGGGAAAGAACCGACAGCGCCATAACACATTTTTAAATTCTGCTAAATGTTGACATACATACGCGTGAAGTCTAGTTCTAAAACGGATTAAGTCTATTTGGCTAAGTTTGTAAGCCTTATGGCTAGAATTTTTAAACGGGATTTAACATGGGAAATTCGAACCACCCAAAGGGAATTTGCAAATGGTTTTCCGCTATTCCATATCCATATGACTATCGCCTGGCCTATACATATTAAGTTGCACTTGGCCCCAAATGCTGTTGCGGTGCCTTTGTCTCTTTAATACTCGTGCTGGTGCCTTCCTGGTTTCCATTCGTCTCCTTCGTAGCATCATGAACTCTTGGTTTTCTTTTTGGCATATAATTGCTCTTTCTTTCTGGTTCATTTTTGTCTCCTTGATCATTGATATATTTTCGCCTCCTTTTTTCTGGTTCATTTTTGCATCTTTATTCATGACATATTTTTAATTTTTGTCTCTTTCTTCCCAGCATATTTTTGTCTCCTCCTGGCACATATTTGTCTTTCTTCTCGGCATATTTTTGTCCCTTTCTTCCTCGCATATTTTTGCGTTTCTTATTGTCTTATTATGTGTCTCTTTTCGAAGGTAATTTTTGGTTCTTTCTGGCTGGTATATTTTTCTCTTTTTTACCGTTTTGCGTTTGCCTGCAGACCACCGTGACCAAGGAAAGGAAGTTACGCCTAAAAGAAAAGGACGAAAATTTACGAGAATGAAAGAGACAAAAGTTTGCCATTGTTAAGGAGACAACAATTAACCATGACAAAAGACAGAAAAATTAACCATTGCGAAAGATACAATAACTAGCCAATATGAAAGAGACAAATATTAACCATTGTGAAAGATATAACTAGCCATTATGAAAGAGACAAATATTAACCATTGTGAAAGATATAACTAGCCATTATGAAAGAGACAAATATTAACCATGACGAAAGAGAAAAATTCAGAATTCGAGAAAATTCTTCGATTCGAGAATCGGAAATAATATAGAGACACCAATAGGAGTATAGAGACAAAGCCACCACAACAGTACTCGGGGCATGTAATGTACCATGTGCAACGTAATAAGGAGCTTGGTATATGTATATAATTATACATATGAGATATGACCGGGATGGAATAGCGGAAAACCATTTGCAAATTCCCTTGGGGTGGTTGGAATTTCCCATGTTAAATCCCATTTAAAAATTCCGGGATGCACCGAGCGTAGCTTTGAAACTGACCTCAGAGGTCAACAACACAGAATGCACTCAAACTGCTTCACCTACGAGGTCCCCAAGGAAGTAGCTAATACACATGAAAGCTGGTCTCGTTTAAAAAGGCGCTTTACATGTGAAAAGTGTCCCTTATGAGTTAAAAAAAAATCTGAAAACACGCTACAGAAATTGGCTAAATGTTCCCACCTTGCTGCTGCCTAGCCCAAAATTAATAAAAATAAGATAAAACATACGAGTCGGTGCAGAATTGTATGTATTGCGGTTCCAGTCAATAAAGTCACATTCTGATCGGACAACAATTGTTCAAGTTATGGAGGTTTTTCCGCGCATAGTTTGTCGGATCAGGATATTTCATTGAATAGAACCGTAATAAAATTCTGCACCAATAAATATTTTTATCTGAATTTTATTATTTCTGGACTACGCAGCAGCAAGGTCAATTTTTGTGTTTTCAGAATTTTTGCCACTTAATCAGTTTTGTTTTTAAGGAATTTTGTTTAAAAGTTATTCCAGTAGTTTTACGTGCTTTTAGTCACTTTTGGTTCTTAAACGACGATATATGAAATAGAAGTAAAAGAAAGGCTCAGATTAGACAGGACGTATAAAAAAACGATTCAGTTGTAAATGACACAATGACACTGCTCAATTGTAAATTATTATAATTCATTTAGTCAAACATTAACTGCTTAATGTCTTCTGTACGTCCCTCTGTGGCGTAATCGTACACTTTGTTAAGAATGTACTGTGTAATGTGTAAAAGCAAATAAACCCATTATTATAATAAGTGAGATACAATACTTTATCACGTATCAATTGTGTATTCCTATAATATATAAATATATATTATATAAAAACGTGTGGCCGGCACTGCTTGTTGGCTGGAAAAAGCTATGACGTCACATACGTTTACATGCAAAGTAGATTGGAGATAACGTGACGTCATACGTGCGCCGGGCCAAGAAGCAGTGGGAAGCCAGTCACCCGCGTGTATATATATGTATGTACGTATATATACACGTACAATATACACGTGTAATACATATGCATATGTATTGCAGTGTATCGTCGTTTATAAGTGTCAAAGTTGATAGCATTGGTGGCACTTGGTCAACTTTGAACTTAAGAATTCCTTCAGACAAACTCCGTTAGTCAGGCTTGCATTTAAGATATAACGACTTTGGTCATCTTTGACACTTAAACGACGGTATGCTTGCTAGTTTCGCCTATCATTCGGTTGCTTAGGATGAAGCAGACTTTAATAAGAGTACAAAGAATTACAATTGCCACAGCAAATAGCGGACACTTCCTTACTCTTATAGATACAATGCTATTTTTTAAACACATGAAGGAGTAACCGGAAAAGGGCTTGTAATGGAAAGCTTAATTAGACACCAGCAAATGTTTGGGAGCGGAACCACCACGATGCAGTTCCATGTTCCATCCCCCATAATAGATTATATAACTTATATAATGTACTTACCTATATGCATATTATTCATCACTAATAGACTTGACAAAACACCTTGAATTTGCAGCAAAAAGATTAATGTTTCCTTTTTTAACATCACATACCACATATTCGTGTTTTCAACGTGACATTCTGATTTTATTCTGTTCTTTGTAATTAAGGAAAAGGACACTATTAATGATTAGAAGTATTGCATTTTTTTGTGTATAAATAATATTTTTGACACGTTAAACATTGCGTAAGTGTACATGTGTAAATAGTAACCGCACATGTACTTATGTACACAACTACATTTACGTACGCATATATAAATACATACATATAAATAAAATGTATGTTAATTGTTAATGCGTCTTTTAAACTACCCGTATTACTTAAATGGTACAACAAAAAATGTAATTTGATGCTTTTATGTTCAAAGTTAATACCCTCCACAAATAGTATACTGACTAAGAAAATATTTAGGCAAACACGCCACATAAATTTTAGAAGCGATTGGGCACCTTGTAGTTTGTAGTTTCGTTCATATTATATCTATTAGAATCACAATGTTGCTTTTGTTCAAAAATCAATACTACAGTTCAGTTTATAATAAACATACGTTCTACAGCAAACGTAAAACTGTTACCCGTGTATAGGTCCAACCCAAAAGTATACTTGTTTATAATTGTTACTTATTATTAAAGCTATCTCCCCAGCAACCAGGTAACACGGATGAGCTTTCACAATTTACGTTAATTAATGATTACACACAAAGGTGTTTATAACTTTACAAGTAAACATATTGAAAATAAATATAGCACGCACTGTACACGCTAGCGGGAAGTAGTACATATTACGTCATCAATCGGGGTCAGTCAGTCCCTCAGACCCTTCCGTTTACGGCAACGCTATTCT
>JAQGBT010002179.1:0-25746 GCA_034698585.1 Disparrhopalites patrizii
ACCAGACCGGACCGGACCGGACCAGGACCATGGACCATGCATATGGTCTGGTCCGGACCAGACCATGCCCAGCACTAGCCACAATACATTCTTTTAGAATACACGTATACAGTGGAGTCTCTCTATAACAACATCCAGTTGAACCCAAAATTTTGCTGTTATAAAATGAATGCTGTTATAGAGAACACAGTTATGTACTCTATGCACAAGGGTCTGCGAATTTCATGACGTTATGGAGAACATGCTGTTATAAGGGGTGCTGTTATGGAGAGACTACTGTATTTGAAATACGTATTTAAAAGACATTTTTGCGTTTTGGAATTTGTGTTTAAATACAAATATTTTCTGCATGTATGTACAGTCGACTGTCTCTATAACAGCACCCTATTTGCACCAGAAAAAGTGCTCTTACAACGAACTGCTGGTGTATAGAATTAGTTAAAAAATATTAATAATAACTAATTACGATTAGTTTCAAGCTTAACTTCCATAATTTTTCAAATTCTAACAATATTTACATAATTGGGCGTAAATATTTAAGCTTTAGTGAGAAAAGAAAGAAATTGTGCAGGTATAGAGTTCCCGTGCTATTATAGAGAAAACGTTAATGTCGAGGGCATACCTGACTTAGGCGCTAATGCTCTTATAGGAAGAAAGTGCGGCTATAGTAAGAGGAATGTGAGCGAGGAAAGAAAATACCCTGCTCTTATAGAGTAAAACCTGTTATAGGGAGCGATCTTATAGAGAGCGCACTTTGCATGGGAAAGCTATAGAGGGGATTCTGTACTGCTGTTATAATAGAGTGAGTGCTCCTATAGGGAGGGTCGATATAGGGAGAGTCGGCTGCATTTTGTATTTTAATACACAAGATTTTTTGGAAGTATTTTCCTGTATTTTGTAATTTTTAAAATACGTATTTAAATAAATTACTAGCTATACGATTGTATTTTGTAATTTGTAATTGAATACTTGGAGAGAACGAATGAAATTGATCATTTGTAATTAAAGCCTTCGAGTGTATTTATAGTTTGTAATTTAGCATTTGCAACTAAAGTATTTTGGCCATCTCTGCTAATTGTAAGTTGGTTTTCAGCCTGTCCTTCTAAAACACATATTCGTTGGAGAATCACATGTAACCATCTCCACGGGGTGCTAATTCACCAAGTACAGTGGAGTCTCTCTTTAACAGGTTTCGTTATAACATCATTTCTCTATAGAGATCATTTCTCTATGTTATATATATATATATAACAACATTTTTTTCCGCCCTTCGTACATACAAGCTATATATTTTATGCTCTATAGAACAACTTTTCCCTATATATAACAATATTTTTCGCCCTTCCTTTCAATGTTGTTATAGAGAGACTCCACTGTATTTTAGAGCTTAAATTACAAAATACAATTGTACAAATAGTTTCAGTAGAACACAAAACACGAATTACAAAATGCATCCGTAGCTATAGTAATGTATTTAAATACGTATTTGAATAATAAAATAAAATACGTATAAAAACATTTAAAATACGTATTTTAAATACAAAATTCAAATCAATGTTTTTAAAATGCATAGCATAATATGTGCTTATTTGTATTTTAGAGCAGAATCAACAAATTACAAATTCGATTTTGTATTGGTACACTTTTAAATTACATACAAAATACAGCAAATTACTTCCAAAATCTCTCGTGTATTTAAATACAATTTACAAAATACAGTCGACTCTCACTCTAACAGCACCCTATCTGAGCATGAAATTGTGCTGTTACACTGAGATGCTGTTATATAAAACTTAGTAAAAAAAATAATAATATTGATTAATTAACAGCAATTTCAGTCATAGTATTGATAATTTAATAGATGATTTCAATATTTACGCAATTTTCCCAAAATTAAGAATTTTTGTTGAAAAAAGAATAAAATGGCGTTATTTTATAGTTGAAGTGCTGTTATAGAGAAAAAGTTAGTTTTAAATGGGCATTTGATCTTATTTGAATGCTGTTATAGAAGTAAAATGCTGTTGTAGTGAGAGAAATGTGGTCTAGGGGATGGAAAACCCTGCTGTTATAGGCAAAGTGCTATTATGGCAAGTGCTTTTATAGAAGGAGCCGTTTACTTGATAAAGCTTTCGGAGGGATCCCAGGCTGCTGTTATAGTGAGAGTGCTTTTATAGAGAGGACTGTTATAGTGAGAGTCGACTGTACATGTAGAAAATATCAGTATTTGAAATTACAATTACAAAATCCAAAATGTATTTTAACTATGTACATATGTATTTCAAATGTTTGTAATTTAAATACGATGTATTTTGGCCATCTCTGCAACTTAGAAACTGAACCGGGAAGCTGAAAACTGAACTTGAGTTTGAATTTATAATGTGATCGTGGAAACGGATTGGTGCGGAAGTGGACAAGTGGAATTCTTGCAGACATGCATTAAGGAAACGATTCATGAATGTGTTGCAACATAAAGGCAGCTTTTACATTTCCAGCCACATACGCGTCCTATATAGTTCTCGTCTATATACATAGTCTATATATACCCTCAAATATCCCAGGCGGCTATAGCCCAGACAGGATCCCGGGAAAGATGTGGTCCTTTGTTGAAGGACAAATTAACTTCACTTCCAATAAACTTCGCTTGAATTCTCGGTTGCGGGAAGTTAAAAGTGTTAAAAATCTTCCCCTCTTCGGGGCATCCCGAGCCTAATCTGTTTTGATATATTCTCGCAGCTTCAGAAGAATCTTCTATAGAAAGTCTTTTGTAACTCTAGATTCCCATTGAAGTACGAGCTTTTTAATCAATTCCACGCGCTCTGAAAAAACCTTGAGACAGGAATCGAGCTTCCATTAAAGTGATACATAATACATACGTAATGTACACGTGCTAAAATCTTTTCTTGTCGTCAATACAAAACACTTCTGAGAAGTTTATTCACAAAGGGAAAATACGCAATTATTTAGCAATGCTGATGGATTTTTTTCGAGGGGCTACGCATCGCGTTTTCGAAGTCACAGACATTCCGACATCCCACGAACTTGTTGTCAATATGCGTTACCGTTAAATTACATTTATGGATTATACAGGCACTTTCTTTAGACCAAGGAATGACATTCGAAAAAATACGAATTAAAATTCGAATTATACTACGCATTTTTCCTAAGAATACAAATTTAAATTTCGGATACAGTGGAGTCTCCCTGTGTAAAAGCATCCAAGGGAACCCAAAATGCTGCTGTTATAAAAGTAATGCTGTTATAGAGAACACAATTATTATTTAGTCTATGTACAAGGTGCTGCGAATTTGATGGCGTTATGGAGAACTTGCTGTTATAAGGGGAGCTGTTATGGAGAGACTCCACTGTATTTAACATATAAATTCTAATTCCAGTACAATTGTATACAAAAATTCAAACGTGTATGAATCCTTATTCAAATACTTTTCGAATGCTTTTAAAATTTTATTTGTAATACAATCGGGCATAATTTGTAGCTTAAAATAAACGCAAAAAATCAATACACAAAACTATAAATTGACTCCGCCACTCTGATTTTGCAAAAATCGATGCTTTTGCGGACGAAATTGTTATATTACTGCCAATTGAAAAAATCATTGCAGCAATACCTTGATTTTGAAAAAAAAGAATCGGAATACGAATGCCAACTTTTGAATACAAATTTGAATTTCGAATGTATTTGTAATTAAAAATTCCAATTAAAATATTTTTCTGACACAAATATGAATATAATTCTGATTAAAATACTGCAAAATATGAATATAATTCTGATTTGGATTCGAATACTGCTTCGGATGTCATACCTTCCTTTAGATATTGCTTTGCCTAAGCGCGTATGCAAAAGGTTTGTATTTGTATACAGTGGACTCTCTCTATAGCAACTCTCCTTATAACAACTTTTTCTCCGTAAAAACTTTATTTTTCCGCTCTTCGTGTATGTAGTGTACATATTAAATGTTCCATATAACAATTTTTCCATATGACAACAACTGTTGCCCTTCCCTGGAGGGTTGTTATAGCGAGAGTCCACTGTATACATATATAAGTACAATTATTAAAATGAGTTTATTCATATTTTCTTAAAAATCTAACTAATTTGCTAGAGCCTAAAAAAAAAAAAGCATACCAAAGATGCAGACAGCAAAAACAATGGTGTAGACCACGACCAGGAAGATTTTGATCCTTGGGTCATCGAAAATGAGAACTTGGGACACGTCATAATAGTCGTAGTAGGAGTAGGTGTCATTGTTATCTTCTGCACTGTCCAGCCCCAGCAGGGCCGCTTCATTGTTGTGAGGAAGTTCGGCGGTGGAATTTGCCACTGAAAGTAACATATTTGATTTACTCAACTTGATTTGCTTCGCAATTTAATTTACAACAATTATTTTTATCCATGAATAAATCCTTATAAGTCTAGGTTTAATTTAATAATTAACAGATTTATTTATTAATTCTAGATTTATTTATTAACAAAACAGATTTACAGATACACAAGCTTGTCTTCAATAACATCAGTCGTTTTCTGCAGCAGATAGAATTTAATTGAATACGATTTTTTGATTATTGAAAAATTGTATTGATTTATAAATGCGCATTTGCTAAAGCGTCTCAAGCAAACGTCTGGCGTTTTCTAAAATAAATAAACGTTTGCGCCTACACGCAGAATTAACGCCGTTTATACATAACACGTAAACATACTCGTATGTTCACAGAGAAACGCAACCGGCTCTTCTGCTTACAACTTCTCTACAACAAGGCGAAGACACACGAGCATTAGCTTTTTGGAGTGCAAAGAAGTCCAGCTTTGAGAATTTAAAAGTACCTAATTTTATTCAAAACGATTGCATTCAAAAATAATGGCAAGCGAAACGCGTTCAAAATCCCATGTTAACATATGGGCGTTAACAAATTTTCGTATTGTGCAATTTGAATTTACGTGAAGTCTTCGGATTGTAAATGATAGCTTGTTGGAATTGTAAAAAGTCAGGCTTTCAGAATTGGCAAGCGTTTTCATCTGAAATATTTCCGCTCAAAAGGTCTGGGAAAATTGCATGAAGTTTTCCCCATGTTAGCAATCGACATCGCCAGCAAGCGCAACCCTCGAAGAAGTGTTTTAAGGAACTTTGCGCAAATAATCTGGCGCGAAGGAAACCCCAGATGATGTCAATATTGCTTTAGTCAAATGATCTTTAATTTCCCGCAATATTTGTCATTATCAATTTCATACGTTTTCCACTGACGTTGACAGAAGAGTAAAGTTTCTGGATAATTAAATCTTACTGCCAGTACTTAAATTCAAGTTTTTCATCTTTGATTAGAAAATAAAAAAAATTAGTTTAAACACTCTAGATAGAAATTTAATTTTGCCGTTCCTGGAATAATTTCGAACAAGAACGAGCAGTGAAAAAAAGAAAAATACAAAATTTCATTAAGATCCCGAAAATATTGAAAAAACTAAAATTGCACATGACGAGAATTTGTTAACGCCCATATGTTAACATGTGATTTTTTAACGCGTTTCACTTGCCATTAATTTATAAGTTAAAGGTTTTGAATAAAACTATTTATCAATTCTGAAAGCTTGGCTTCGTTGCCTTATAATAAGGTAGTGCTCTCCTGTCTTCGCCTTGTTGTAGAGAAGTTATAAGGAGAAGAGCCGGTTGTATTTTTCGGCGAACTTACGGTATACACAGTCGACTCTCACTATAACAGTCCTTCTATAAAAGCACTTACTATAACAGCATTTAGCCTATAACAGCAAGGTTTTTCCTTCCCCAGACCACATTTCTCACTATAACAGCATTTTTTTTCCATAACAGCATTCAACCAAGATCAAACAGCCCTTTAAAATTAACCTTTTCTCGATAACAGTACTTTAACTATAAAATATCACAATTTAATTCTTTTTTCAAACAAAAATCCTTCATTTTGGGAAAATTGCTTAACTATTGAAATCATTCATTAAATATTCAATACTGTACCTGAAATTGCTCTTGATTAATTAATAATATTTTTTTACTCAGTTTTCTATATAACAGCATCTCACTACAACAGCACAGTTTCAGGCGCAGATAGCGTACTTTTATACTGAGAGTCGACTGCATATGAAAATGCTGCTAGACACAGAGCTAAAATGTGTTGACACGAGCCTTTAAATACGTAGCTTCGTCTTCCATGAACTAAAATGTTATGTATAAACAAATTGTGAAACCTTTCTGCTTTCCATTTCCACTTTTAGCAAAACATTTTTGCGAACGTGTCGAGTGTTTAGCTTGCACGTGCAGAGCCCCGACGTCACTTAAAATTTCCATTAATCATTAAACTAACAAGCCATAACCCTGTGCAGATGAGATACAAAGTTAATCTGGATCCGCAACGTCCGTATGCAGCTAGTGTGTAAAAAGCTAAGCCACAAGTTGCGTAGAAGAGAAAAAACGTTGTAGAAGCACACAAATTGCTGGTGTGCTGGAGCCCCAAAGGAACGTGCTAAGAGGATTACATAGAACACAGGATCAGATTTTTCGTGTTTAAAGCGTGTTCAAATTAGAAGGCTGTGTATACTTATGAATGCGGGGATATATATGCATACCTACATGTATACATGTATATATGTGTATATATATATGTATACATATTTATGTATGTATATATACGACTTTTAAGCTAATGCATAAAATCAACGCTTCGAGGGAAAAATGGATTTATTCTGACACTAAAACCACGGATTTAGCTGGGAAAAGTTCTTGCACATCTTTCACAAACCTTCCCACATCCGGGGAAGATTTCCTAGTACAGTGGAGTCTCTCTATAATAAGTCTTTGTATAAAAAATGTTTCTCTATAACAGCATTATTTTTTCCGAACTTCGTGAACGTAGCACGCATATTGAAGGGTCCATGCAAAACAACGTTTCCCTGTTACAATATTTTTTGGCCTTCCCTTCAGTGCTGTTGTAAAGAGACTCAACTGTACAATGCTTACGTCATACGCCTTAGCTCTGAATTTGAGCGTTTTAACATGGATTAGACACATGAATAGAGCCATAAGTGAGACCGGAACGTTCCTTTTTGTGTTACTCATTTCCGTATATTAATAAGCGAAACTTGCTCCACCTCGACGTGATTTCCTCCACTTTTTACTGACTACATATGTATTCGCTCTCTCTAGATTTCTTATGCACACATTGTGGGTAAAGAACCATCTCCAGGGAGCACTAAGGGAAGTGATCATCAACCACGTTGCCTCCGTGCATACATTAATCAAGTCGATTAAAAATCAAATAGATGCCCTTGGGCCTTGGACGAACCACCGTGCTTTTACGCTTCTTTTAGCTAATTTCCCGTCAAATCGGATCTAGCAATGCTGCAAAATGGCAATGGGAAAAATCGAATGTAGAATTTTATTGTGCATGCAGCAAACAAATTTGTTCTCAAATCCGACGAAAATTACAAAAGTTATGGCTGCTTTTCAAATAAAAGTTCAAAAAATTCAATTTTTGGCCAGCTAGCTGTTTTATTTCCACCTTCAAAAATAAAAATGTTCTGTTCCTCGATTCACACAAAGCAGGAACAGCGTGAATCCTGAGCAGAATTTGATTGCGGATCGGGGAAAAAATCCACATTTAAATCAAACAAGAAATCAATAAGTAATGACAATTTTCCCGCACCAAGTTTAAAAAATTAAATTTTTCGAAAAATCTAGTTTTTTTATTTTATTTTTAAAAAAGCATGTTTCTGATACAAAATTGTTTTGCGAATCCAGCAAAATAAAGTGTATCCAGATTGCACCAAAATTACGGAAGTTCTGGCGGTTTTTCACAATACGTTTAAAAATTTAGGTTTTTAGAGAGATCATAAGTTTTTAAACGCTTTTTGAAAAACAGCCATAACTTTTGTAATTTTGGTCGGATTTGAAAACAAAAATCTTTTCTGTATGCACAATAAAATTCTACATTAGATTTCTTCTATTGTTATTTTGCAGAATTGCTAGATCATGGTGCTATTGGGGGGGATGTACAATCGTTCGTTGTCACCTTGTATATACAGAACCAGGAACTGAACGATGAAAATTAATTCTAAAATTAATTTGCAACGGGGTCGGACAGAAGCCTGTGCTATTCTACACCGTAGACGCGACTGCAGTGGTAAAACAAATTTGAAAAAAATTAATTTATATTGGTACATATATAGATTAGTGAGTGTATAAAATCCTAATTAAAATGTCGCATAATCTTCATTCAGAAAAAAATTAAGCTTATTGATTTTAATTTATTTTTGGAGATAATCACTTACTGGACGCAAGAAAAGAGAGGATCACTTTCTGAATTAGTGCTCGGTGGAGATGGTTACATATAATTTTTCACCTACGATATGTAAATATCTACATCTTTCATATTCATTGCAATTGCGACTTTTTTTTTTGCGGTCCTTTCACAAGGAACTGCTTAAAATCGTCCTGTCCTTGGAAGACGTATACTTGTGGAAAAGCCTTTGAAGCTTGTCAAGGGAAATTACAAACGGATTTATTCAATTCCGAGAGGCAGAGCTCTTGAACGGGCGTTGAAAGGAAAACCAATTTGTTTGTACTTCGAAATGCCTTAAGTGTTCCTAATAAAAAAAATTTCTCGGCGTGCCCAGTTCATTCGATATCTCCATTTAGATTGCAATTCATATTTAATGGCTTTTGACAATTTTAAAGAGATTCTTAATATGACATGCCCATTTGCGCCCGGCCTTTCTTTCTGCGCTCCCCAAATAACTGGGAAATGTTAAAAGCATTTTACTGTCAACGTTTCAATTAAACGCACGTGTACCTAATTGCGCGAAGTGAAAAATGAAATTAATTTGGAAATTATATTTACAGACATTGGCAATAAACTTACAGGCTGGACTCTGACGTGAGCGTCTGAAAAAATTGACATGGGAATTCACATTTTTTCTCTTTTTCCATAAGAAATGCAGGGGATTTCCTTGTGCTCAAAGCAAAAATGTACAAATTAAAATACGATGGGAGAAAGGCTGGAATTTTTCAATTTTCAAAGTTGCCCATTCAATCTGGATTTTGCTTCCCAGCCGTGGGATTTTTATGCAAAATCCCTTTGAAAAGTTATAAACTTTTCCTTTAAACGAATCCCAGGATGTTTGTGCACCCAGAATTTGCGGGGATTCCATAGAACGTTCCACATAGAATGTACATAAATGGACGGGCAAGGTATCTCTTTGAAGCACAATTACTTTTCACTTTGCAACTATTATTATTTTTTTCTTTGAACTGAGCAACTTTTTTTTTTGTGCCAAACGAAAATGATTGAAATCGGGACAAAAATTCGTCAATAACTGCACTGAAAATAATTTTCCTCTATAAGGCATATGGAGCTTTAAAAAAACGTATTAATAGATTCATATGAAAATAAAAGCAAACACAATGTGCTCTATATCTGTATATGGAAAAATACTTATATACGTTTTTGCATGTATTGGAGCTCAACATTTCCGCAATTTACACCTTGCTGAACATTTAAAAGAGCTTTTGCTAATTACTATGGAAACACGCGCTCACTCAAATGCTAATCTTGCCTCAAGTTCGAAAACTAATTGCTTTTCATGGGGAAGTAAATTAACCCAAATATATTGGTTGACACAGTTTCTGAGTTTTAATAGGAGCAACCGCAAATTCGTTGGAAATACAAAATTACAATGTACATATAAACAACACGTTGTGTTTAATGAATAAATAATTTATACACGTGTTAGGTTAGTGTAAAAATATTATATTGCCGTTGTAAAATCTTATTATAGCTGAAAATGGTAATTTTTGCGACACGTACTTGACCTTGAAATAGCAAAAACTTGTATTAAAATGGACTTTTAACTGCAATTACCTATAATTTGAACATATCAACGCTTTTAGGTACATATGTGTGTATTTTGGCATAGAAATTTAAATTTGACCCATTCCGAAAATATTTACGCCAAACTAAAACGTTGAACATACATACACAAACGAGTATTATGAGAATTCGACATAAAAATAGTAATTTTGGTATCAATAGGCGTAAAAATAATTTTAGCGAATATGTAAGTTTGGCGTAAAACTGATTTTGACATATAAAAAATTGCCGTGAAATTAATTTCCGCGTATAAAAAATTGGCGTCAAATTAATTTCCGCGTATAAAAAATTGGCGTCAAATTAATTTCCGCGTATAAAAAATTGGCGTAAAAACAATTTCAGCGTGTGAAAATTCGTCGTAAAACTGATTTCAGCGTATGAAAATTTGGCGAAAAATTAATTTCAGTGTATAAAAATGTGTCGTTAGACTAATTTTAGCGTATGAATTTTGGCGTAAAACTAATTTCAGCGTCTGAAAATTTGTCATAAAACTAATTTCAGCGCATAAAATTTGGTGTAAAAATAATTTCAGCGTATGAAAAATCGGCGTAAAAACAATTTAAGCGTATAACAAATTGGCGCAAAAATAATTTAAGCGTATAACAAATTGGCGCAAAAATAATTTAAGCGTATAACAAATTGGCGCAAAAAAATATCAGTGTATTAAAATTTGGCGTAACGCTAAAATATTCTGTCTAAGATTTTTACATCTGCTATGAAACAAACATTTCAGTCTATAATTGTACTTTAGCTACAAAATAAACACTGAAATGTTTTTTGATGTACGACGACTTATTTATTACATAATTATCTAACCAAGATTTCAGTGAAAAAAAAGCTTACCAGTGGGAACATAATGGTAAAGCCAATCCCCTCTCATCCTTCAAATCCAGGTGACCCCAAAGAATTGCACACAAACAAGAATTGCTTACGTCAGCCCTGAAACTCACGGTAAGGTCACATTTACCATACCAAAATTTCTTCTTCAGGCTCAGGGCATTACAGAATTTGCTTGTATAAACAAACGTTTTACAAACAAACGTGAGTACATCAGAATAGAACTGTACAGATTAGCACCCACAATTTCTCCATCAAGACCTATTACGAAATATTTAAACGACTGGGCAAACTCCCACGAAGAACTGCAGAGCGGATTTGCCTTTAAAATGGTAGCAGCCAGCTTCCGTCACGCACTTTCACCCACAAAGACGGTGAAAACCCAACTGAGGGCCAGGAGACTCACAAGGATGATGTATATCCCTGGAGCAAGTGAGAAGAAGGGAAAACGCAATTCAGAGGAAAAGGAAGGGGCTCTCGTCTTCCCAGTTTGAACATGTGTGTACATATGTATGTGCTTTCTCCGACTTTCTCCGCGCACACAAACGCAGGCATGATTGGAAGTTGCGGGTGAGGGAAAGAGCTGTTTTCTTTCCTCCTGCGGAATGCCTTTGTGGAAGGCGGAGACAAAAACAGGCATTTGGACTATTTCATCATTTTTTATGAGATATATTTCTGGGAAATGACTGGATACTTTCCTTAGACCTGTGCCAATACGCAGTTCAATTCCATTGTTGTGACGCTCTGTCCTGGAGCATCGTATACGTGTGCTAGAAGTTAATACTTCATCCGAGTTTTGTCAGAATATAGTCGGTGACAACATCATCTCATATTTTTTATTATTGTAAGAATACAGTGGACTCTCCCTATACCGGACCTCCCTATAAGAGCACTTACTCTATAACAGCAGTGCTGAATCCCCCTACAGCTTTACCATGTAAAGTGCGCTCCTATAACGGGAGTTACTCTATAACAGCGGGGTATTTTCTTCCCTCGCTCACATTCCTCTCTCTATAGCAGCACATTCTTCCTATTCTTCTATTAGCGCCCAGGTCAGGTATCCCTTCAAAATTAACGTTTTCTCTATAACAGCACGGGAACTCTATACCAGCACAATTTCTTTCTTTTCTCACTAAAATGTAAATATTCACGCCCAATTGTGTAAATAATGTTAGAATTTGGAAAATGATCAAAGTTAAGCCTGAAACTAATCTCAATGAATTAATATTAATGTTTTTTAAACTAATTCTCTATACCAGCAGTTCGTTATAAGAGCATTTTTTCAGGTGCAGATATAAGGTGCTGTTATAGGGAGAGTCGACTGTGTATCAAAATCTATTGCTTTGCAGGGAGGTCACGGCGGGACTGAGGCTGCTTTCTCCACGGTCCTTGGGAACAGCGTCTTTCAGTTTAATGGGGCATTTTACGAATTTGTATCCATGTTTCAGGATTGTTTTGAATTAACCTCCACGCATTGTTATAGTTACATTGAAGGAATCATGTCCGAAAAATGTAAATTCAAATTTAAATTAAAATGCGTGTTTTTCCTAATTATGAATACAGATTTAAATTTCGGATATCTAAAATATAAATTCCGATTCCAATACAATTTTATTCGAATACTCAAACATATTCATACGTATTCAAATACTTTTCGAATACTTTTGAAAATGTATTTTTAATGCAATCTGACATAATTTGTAGCTTCAAATAAACGCAAAATCAATACACAAAATTATAAATTGACTCCACAACTCTGATTTTGCAACAGTCGATGCTGTTTTGGACGAAATAGTTGTATTACAGCCAATTGGAACGATCATCGTTACATTATCCTAATTTTGCTAAAAATAAACTTGCCTCAAGGCGGGAATTAGGAACATAATGAAGGAATTTTCAAATACCGATACAGTATTTGAATCACAATGTCAAATGTTGAATACGAATTTGAATTTCGAATGTATTTGTAATTATAAATTCCAATTACAATATTTTTCTGACAAAAATATGGCTACTAATTCCGATTTAAATTCCAATACCGATTTGGATGTGATGCCTGTAGCATGAATATTTCCCTCAAATTTATATGATTATTTGCTTGTCCTCGTTTCCTGTTTTCCCTAAATATGATATGACCTCCAGATTCTTCAATGTCCCTTTTTTCTTTTGTATTATCTTTAGGTGGTAGTGATAAGGTGATTTGAATTGACGTCAATACCTGTGAACGGACTAGTTTTAAATTAGTAATTAAGAATATACATACGGTTAAGGAATTGTATAAAAGGAAAAGGACATTGGGAAAAAGAAGGCTCATTGCTCATTCGGCGGAGCTCATTCTGAGACTGCATTCGAGAAAGGGATTCTGGAGAAACAGAGACAGAGGCGAGTCTGCAATAAACGAGAGTACACAAAAACCTACAATTCTCTGTACCATCACTTATTTCATTCGGCCTCCATCACTTATTCACTCCACCAATTCCCACTTTGCACTCATCACATCACTCACCTCTCCAACATGTGCAATTCCCAATAATTCCCCCCCCCCCAAATATAAGATCTGTAAAATTAGTTACTTCATACCTTCGTCATACGAACGTCTAAGTTGAGAATATCCTAAAAGTATTACGGGGCAAGTGATAAGAATACTGAAAACGATTTTACCCAACTTGACTGAATGTTCCCGTCTGCTGCGACCTAGCACGAAAATAATAAAAATTAGATAAAAATACGTGTTTGTAGTTTGTTCTGAAGTTTTTTACGGTTGCAATCAAAATCGTCTTTCTCTATACGTTTTTTTCTTTATCTTGTGTATGTGTAGGTTTCACCTTTTCCCCTGTCTTTTGTTGTATTTTCTGTAGTTTCGTTTGTATCCTTCGTGGCTCTGTTTTCTCCTCTTTCTTTTGCGTTTCATCCTCTCTTTTCTTCTTTCTACCTATGTATTTCTATTGGAAAATAAATGAACAAGCACGAGAAAGAGAAAAAAGAGAAGTGCTATGAGAGACGATAGATGGAAAAGAAAAGTGCTAAGGAGAGGAAAAGCGAAAGGAGAAAGCACAAATATTTGACGAGACTTTGCCAGGGCGTTTTGATTAGTGTATGTGTATTTTGCGAATATGTACAGCCTGTTCCATAAATAAATACCACTCTTTTTTTCTAATTTAAAATTTTAATATCAGACAAGAATTGAACAAGCTACCGTCATTTTTCTGCAGCAAGTTCAAAAGAGGGATTTTGTGGTAAAATTGAATTTTCCTTCGCCATTTTGCACTTGGCGCGATTAAATCGTCGTAGCTTGCTCAATTCTTGTCCGATTTGACTCAATATTTTATTCAGAGATTCACAATAAACTTCTGTGTTGAAAGCATATTTTTTTCGATTTTTTAACTGCTGCAAGAAAATAATATTTTTGCCGTTTATAGTCAAAACCGGAAATTAATTAATTGAAAATGGGACTTTTGAAACTTGGCGCGGAAAAACCGCCACAACTTGGCCAATCTAGAGCGGATGTGGTTAAAACATTTTTTGCTAGATCCACAATGAAACTCTGCATGTGATCCATTCGTGTAGTGCCCTGAAGCATTGCTGGGTCATAGCGCTTAAAGGGATATAATAGTTATTGGGACATTCCTATACCCCCATGTTAGAAACTGTCGGTTTTCTTTGAAGGGTTGGTACGGGCGGTCAGGGGTCACCACAAAATATTTTCATACGCAGGTCAATTACCTTTTCTCTTGGCTGCATTTTGGTAATAATTTGAAAAAGTTTTGCACACTCCCCTGGTTGTAAATTAGATAAAAATGTGGTGTTTATTGATGAAACAGGCTGTACATATTAAATGTTCCATCTAACAACTTTTCCATACAAGAACCATTTTTGAGTCCACTGTATTGCACTAAGGATCCCCTCAGATAAGGTCGTCTACATGGGTGGTCGTTAACACACCGAATCGTCGTCACTTGCTTTTGCAGGTTGTAATTCTCAGTGTAAATGTAAGCCATCCACCTCCATGCAATTTGCTCAGATTTGTGACGCCCAAGGGTATTTGAAGACTCAGAGCGGAATTATTTCCCTTTCCTCGACCATACCTTTATGCATGTAGGGCTTTAGTCCAATCCTTTCCGAAATTCCTTATAGCCGTCGGAGTTATAGGAAGACCAGCCTGTGGGCCGGGAATATTTGTTACTTGTTAGTCGGAATCCGTTGACAACGTAATGTAATCCAGGTCTGCCCAGCTGCCCACTCAATTTTCCTTTTAGTGCTAAGACGGTTGAAGATTTCAAGAACATCTATTTTTATTTCAGGATCGAATTCCAATGGTGCTTGAATCCAAAAGTTTTAGGAATAGCAATGGTGCTTGTACAACAAATATAATGCTATAAATGGCAAATTTAATATCTGCCAGTTGGCACATGTTTAGCTGGAGATTCCATGTGAGTATATTGCGTATGTATGCAATCATACGTGTCTCAGATGGTCAAAACCAGCGATAAACAGCAACGTAGACACTAAGACGTTTTAATGGAAAGGCAAAATCGATTGAAATAGGTAACAAAAAGTTCGTAGAACGTTTTCGCACATCCAAATTTGTATCTGACGCAAGTTCCCATAAGAAACCAAGAGATAATTGCATTTCTATCAGTATACAGTGGAGTCTCTCTATATTACAACATCCAAGGGAAGGACGAGTAATGTTGTTATAGAGACATGTTGTTATAAAGAGACTTGTTATAGAGAGACTCCACTCTACTAATGCCCGTTACGTCTTGTCCCGTTGTTGCTGCACTGTTTTCTCAAGTTTCCGAAAGTTGATGAAGTGATTCGGGAGTTGGAGATGAATAGACGAATGCCCAAAGGAATACAGCACATAAGTTTGTATGGGACTTGAGCTAAATGGGTCAAAAGGTAATCCCATGACATTGTTTGTCTCAATCTTTGAAGGAAAGCTGCAAATTCAATTCCCGTACAGATAAGCAAAGTTGTTCTCCAGTTCAGAGACGTTACGTCTGACAATAAGTTCTGTACGGCAGTGTAACTTGTGAAGTGTGTTGGTATAAGAATGCATATATATTGGCACTCTATATTGGTTTTTTTCTTATCTCTAATGTTCCACAACATTCATTTTTTCTCATTTACCTAAAATGCCTAAATTACCAGTGTTTTTGTGGTCTAAGTTCATTCCAGGGCTGGTAATTTTTATAATACGAATTCTAATTCCGATTTCAATTTTAGCACAAATTGATTACCGATTCCGATAAAAATTCTAATTAATTCATATCAGAGATAAAAATTCGATTCCAATTAATCCGTAATCGTAAAAAAAAATTTAGAATTCCGATTCCAATACCGATTCCTATAGGTACAAATTTTACAAAATGCAAGCAAAATATTTATTTACTCTTCGGAAAAACTTTTAACACTTTTCCCGGGATTTGTTTTTCTGGACCACCAAAAGCTAATCAGGGGTCACATTTTTCACTATTTATTCCTGTAAGCCGTCACAAGGTCAGGTATGTACTGTCCATACAAGTGAATATTTACAAAAAAGCGTCAGTAAACTTCCTATTTATGGGTTTTTCTCATCTATTTTCTATACTTTTTGGTGCTCCATATGAGTCTAAATATACCTTCCACACCTGATGAATTCATTGGACCTGTGCTAATTCGGGGACAGGGTCCCTGATACCTGATTTAGCACTCAGCAGGTACCGATATTTTTCCATTTTGATTATTCTACTTTTTTTTGTTAAAATCGGTGCAACGCCTTTCCCCGCAACCATCACGTTTTTTATACCCTCTCTGCCTATACGTAAACAGACAGCCGCGGGGTTGTGAACGTTGTGGGTCAAAGAGCTCGTGGGGCCCAAGTGGAATTAGAAAAAATCGGAAAACAATCCCATCGGACCCGAAAACAGAAAAAACGGTTAAAAACCAAATTTCCTGGGACATTTCAAGGAAATCGCTAAAAACGTTCATTATACGGGAAATTGCTAACAATGCTCATTTTAAGGCAAATTTAGGTACAAATTATAAGAGAAATTGCTCAAGATGCTCACTTTATGGCAAATTGGGGTACAAATTAAAAGAGAAATTGTTAAACTTTGAGGCAAACAACCTATTTTGCTTTCTCTTCAGAGTTTTTGTATACAGACTCCACTGTATACGTTTTTATTGTTTATAATAAAAAATCCCAAAATCGCACTTTTTCATGGGAATTGCGAAAGAGACTTTCCAAGGAATCACGGAAGAAACTTTCAGAGGAATTACGAAAGAAATGTTCGCGGAATTTACTAAAAAACAAAACAGTTCTCTGCCAGGGTTTTGCTCTGGGCAATTATTGTCGGGAATATTTTTGTTGAAAAATCAGAGAATGTTTATAGAGAAACGGGAAGAAAATCATCTCAGGGTCAGGAAACTATTAGTAGCTGGGGACAATCATAGAAAAGTATACCCATTTTTTGTAATTTCCTGTAGCTTTGCGTTAGCCTGCTTCCAGAGTCCGGAGGCGAATATGGAAAAACTGAACAATAACGTAGATAATTGTATCTTACACGTTCTGTTTGAGTTTCATGAAAATGGATGCGGAATATGTGAGATAAGATCTTCACAGAAAGCCTACAATTCCTCACTTATCCATTGTTTTTTTTAAGGATCCGTTGAAAGACGAAAGCATGAGACCCCCCGCGGAATTCCCCTTTGGAGGCAAGAACTTTCCTTCATTTGGAGGCCACTCTTATTATTGACACTTGCTCTAATTGCATGTAAACTTGTGCCAACGCGGTGCTCTTTCATCCATACGAATTGAGTCAGATATGAGAGACTTGAAGATTTGTGCTGGGGGAATTGGCTAACGTATAGACTAAGTGAAAGTTGCTGCGGGAGAGAGTTTTCTTGCGGGCGTAATTATGCACATCCACTTGCACGCAACTCCTCGGAGATTTTATAGACTATAGTCTCCAGTATAGTTTCATTCCTATATGGAAGATATATGTATGTACTTTCTAAAATTACATTTCTTAGGGAATTTAATTAATCTTTTTTTAATTCCTTGAACTTGCTCCTTCCATATAGTTTTCACAAGGAGGGCCACAAGCCTCAGTTTCTAAATTCACAGCATAAGCTGGCATATCCCGGGCTGGATTGGAGAAAGCAATAGACTTGTCCCTGCTACGCATTTGTGGCGGAGGCCTAAATTTCGGGGATTCACTTTCTCCTTTATTCCTTGGTTGTATTAGACTTTCACAATTCCAATTCTAACCACATTCCTCTCCAACGGAAGCAATTGGAGATCTTTGGGGAAACTGTCAATACTTTTGTAATAACAAAAGTTTCAAATGCGTTGGATCAAATATCATTGGATTTTAATCCCAGAATCTAGTGTGAGAGAGGCACTATGGTTTACGCAAGAGCCACGCAACCTTCCTGCTCTTCATGGGTTTCGACAATATATGCATACATGCGGGTCTTGCCAGGAAGAATTAATTGTAGGCTGGCACCAAGATTCACGTGTCGCTTTTGTGGGTTCACCATATGCCTAGCACAAATAAGAGAAAGAGGAACTCGGAAAGATTGGCTGATTTAGTTCAATTATGTATACTGTAAAGCTTCGCTTTACTTATAGGTACGGCGGAGACCAGGGAACGGAATCGGAATTGGTATTTGAATCGGAATCGGAATTATATTCATATTTTGTCAGGATTCGAATTTAAATTAATATCCAAAACACTGTGAAAAAATATTGGAATTTGAAATTTTAATCCAAAAAAAGTATCGGTATTTAAATTTGAATTCTTTCCTTCAGAAAACGAATTCGGATTCCAAATTTTGCATGTTTTGGTAATAATTTCATATGCAATAATCATTTCAAAACTTAAGTTTTCGAACAAAATTCGTAAAAATTTATATTGGACCGCATTTAAATATTTTCCATGGGCAAAATATAATACCGAATTAATTATATTCTGATTTGAAGTATGTTTAGCACAGACTTAGAGATATAAATATACGTAATTTCTATTTAGTAAACCATGGTACAAAAAGTCAACATGGATCCTATATTGATTGAGTGTTTTTGCTGGAAAGGAATTCGTGTTGCTGTCTAAAATTTAAAACATGTTATTAGTAAATACTTTTCTAATACAACGATTAAATTTGACATGGCTGTCACACTATAGAGTCGTTGTGTCAGAGAGGGCCAACTACTATTAACTAAATCATCATATATACACACAGTAATCTTGTAATCTATGATCTCCATATACGTTTAAGTGACAATTGAAGTGCTTTTTGACCGTACAAGTACTATATCAGTTAAAAAATATAAGTATTCAAACCATATTCGAATACAATCCGTATTTTTCGAATTTTTGAATGTACTGGAATCCAAATTAGAATTCAAACGCTGAAATATCTGAATTTATAATTCGTATTCATATTTTTGAAAATTTGGTATTTAAATCCGAATTTTAGTTCAAATTTTTTCTGATTCCGGTCCCTGGGGGAGACTCAATATAACCCATCTCTTTATAACAACATTTCTATTTAACAACATTATTTTTTCCGCTTTTTGTACATGTAAAGTGCATATGTATTTTGTGTTCTATATATAACAACTTTTCCATATAACAATATTTTTTCTTATTCCCTTCAGTGTTGTTATAAAGAGACTCCACTGTATGCGCATATGATCTGTGTTGTTTCAATTTTCAATACATTATGTATATAGTTTTAGCATTGCGACTGCAGTGGAGTCTCTCTATAACAAGTTTCTTTATAGCAATCTGACAATTTTTTCAGCCCTTCGGATGCGTAACGTGCATACTAAATAATCCATATAACAACATTTTCCAGTAACAATAATTTTTTCCTTTACTTCAGTGTTGTTATAAAGAGCTTCCACTGTAGTTTTATGTGAAACGTTTGGTAAATTTACTGTCTAACAAAATGCTTTATGAAACCAATAAGGCGACCCACGTTATGCTTTTTTTGTGGGATATTTATGCTTTTTTACGAAATCAATTATGCTTTTTAAGTTTTTTTTCAAAATTCGTTTATACAGTCAATTTGCATCCGAGCGTCGTCCGATAAGGTCATCTTCGACCTGCTAACCGCCGTAGTGAACGTACACAATGGCTGTGGTTCTGTGCCTGTCCAGAGTCCTTATCGTTTAGGGCCTTCTGCTCCTTGGCTCCAGCCTTCCCTTCCTCTCTCTTTCTCTCTTCCTTCTCCGCAGCAGCACAGGTGTGGTGGAGCATGGTCCTCCGTGGGTTGGAATCCGCTCAATCCCTTACGGCTGTGAGTGCGTTATACCACTGATACGATCTGGCTGCTCCACTTATATTAACGTCGTTACAATGCATACTAACATTGTATATGTTATGTGTCCGTTTAAGCAATTCAATTATTAGGTTTGCTATAGGTAAAAATTGCCTTAAATGTGACACATGATGCACAATTGATGCTTTTTTCATGCAGCACTATTCATCCTGAGGGCTTGAACAAATCCTACTATTCATTGCGCTACATTCAAAGCGCCTAAATGTAAGCAACACACTGTAATTGCGCTTTCCCTGTTCCACTCGTAAATTAAATTTTGGGTTACAAAATTTCCCCTTTTGAGAGAATTTTTCGTTAGAACCAGCTCTTACTTGTAGCATGGAACTCCGTCGACTTTCCAACTGACACCTTATTTACAAACAAATTGCGCATTGGTTTTTGTGTCATTCTCAATAACGTCGGAAATCTGAAGTGCTGGAGCAAACCATATACATGTCAAACGATTCATTGGCGTTTTCGCCCGCTTATTTGAGGCTTATAGTGAAATTTAATACCGCTCATTCTTGAGTGGCAGTCACAAAAGCCACTTAAATATCTGACCTTGAATTATAGGTTATCTGAAGCCCTGCTCTTCATATCGCATGTTTGAAAATTGAGTAATGTAAACATCATGACTAGCCTTGTGTACGGAACGTATACATACAGTGAATTCTCTTTATAACAGCACTTCCCTATAACTACATTATTTTCACCAAGAATAACTCATCTGAACACTCGCAATTGTTTACCTGAAAAACAATTCAGTCATGATTTTGTTTTTTATCCTGGAAGCGGAAAGACTAAATTAGCTATACCTAACACAACGCATGAATATATGTGATACATAATTGACAAGGACATGTGAATACGCAATCTATAAACGATTTGAACATGAAAGGAAATATTATACAGAAATTGACCAATCCTTGGCCATTTTTGTTTTGTCAATTGGGCATTCAAAAATTTTAAAAATCAGGTAAGCAAAAATTATTTAGACGCAAAAGGATTTAAGTCCACCGTTGATTCGGAAGGAAAAGGAAATCAATTCTGTCAATGTAATGGAACAAAACTTCAATATTATGGTAGGGCCTTCAGGGCTTACCCTGGCCATCCTAATAATTTTCTCGTCAATCCAATTTTGCTATTTTCGAAAAATATTGGAAATTCAATTTTGTTTGAATACATTTCTCGGGCAAATCATTATGGGAAAACCTGTGTTAAAATTTAGTGACCACGGGGTCCCCCCTCCGCCTACAAAAATAAAAATGTTCTGTGCCTGCACTCACACAAATCTGGAAAAGCGTGAATCCTGAGCAGAATTTAATTACTCATCTGGGGAAAAATCCACTTTTAAATCAAGTAAAAAGTCGCCAAGTTATGACGATTTTCCTGCAACAAGTTCAAAAAATTAAAAATTTTCAAAAATCTGTTTTCTATTTCATTTTTAAAAATGCATGTTTCTGATACAAAATTATATTGCGAATCCAGAAAAAAAAAGTTTATCCGGATTGCACCAAAATTACAGAAGTTCTGGCGGTTTTTCAAAAACAAGTGTAAAAATTTCTCATTTCTCTAAAAACTTAAATGTTTGAACCGCCATAACTTCCGTAATTTTGGTCCGATCTAGATAAAATTTATTTCGCTGGATTTGAAGTACAATTTTGTATCAGAAACATGCATTTTAAAAATAAACAAATTAGATTTTTCGAATTTTTTTTTTGAACTTGGTGCAGGCATATTGCCGTAGCTTAGCTAATTCATGTGTGATCTTAATGGATATATTTTTTCTAGATTTGCAATAAAATTCTGCTCAGAAAAAACGCTTTCTGAATTTTGTACGGCTTGGAGAACAATTAAAGTTTGGTCCCTAAAGGCAAAAGCAAAAAATCAATTTTGTCGAAAATGGAAATTTTTTATTTTTTTTTCAAAAAATCGCCATAACTCGGCCAATGTTGATCGGATCGGGATGACTTTTTTTTATAGGCGCACAATAGAATTCTGCACGGGAAACATGCTTTGTCTATTTTGCAGCATTGTTGGATCATATTGTCTAGGGAGGATGTCGTATCTTGGCACCCTGTACGTGCAATGTGCAAATATGGATTGTGGATAGCCACAAAATCATATAGCCGCCCACAGCAAGATTTGTCTATCTAGAAATAATGCTGGATGTTTGCAAAGTTATTAACAATACTTTATTTAGTTAAGCGACTGAAAATTTTTTTAAATTAAGACACTCAAACAAAAGTGTCTGCGCACACGAGCAATATAAACAAATGCACTTTGTGAGCGATCATTGCCGTGTCAAACAATTTTTATTGGGATATTCTACACTGTATCAAACTTTTTAATTAAAATGTTTGTCTAAGCGATTGCACTTGCTAATTGCTAAATTTCCTAGTAAAATCGTAAATTGTTAGTATAACAAATAGAGGCGTGCTTTTCTGTGCGAGATGCGAGATTGCGCGTTTCGCGCTTTTGGTGCTTTTTATTTTTTCACATTTGGGTTTCTGAGACTACCAAAAACCTATTTTGGGTGTATTGACAGGGTCTACTAGGTGTTATTAATTTTGGTGCTGTTTGCGCGTTTGTCTTTCCCTATTCATGAGCCATAATCTACAGCTGAAATGTTCCCCGTCTCTACTTTTACCAGCTGCTCATAGTGCCTACAGGCACTATATGAGCAGCTGTTTCTCTCAGCTGTTTCTCTCAGCTGTTTCTCTCACGTTTCTACACGTTTGCATGCATATTCGATCTCCTTGAATCTGGTGGCACGTACAGCATGTCTGCGACGTGTTTAATGTGAGTGGGTTAGCAGACAAAGCACGAGATTATATAGAAAAGTTTGGCTTTTATCTGTAATAACCTGCGTGTCTAGAAAATGGAATACTATACAATGAGTACAGACTCAAACAAATTGCTTATTTATTGATGGATTTGTTGCTTGTTGGATTTGTCAACAACATTTTCGTACTAATAATTTAAACAGGCTAGAAAATCACAGTATATGTGAATGTTGAAACACGCAAGGAGAAATAATTGCCCTGATTTGGCTTTTATGATTTACTTTAGGAAAATGCGCAGGCTTGCAAAATAATCAATATTCTTCGCGACTGTATTTTCTGTTCAACATTCCATTCAGGCTATCAGCGTGAATGTGTCCAGTGCTTCAAATTTACGCAGATACGTTGAATCAGCAGATCTTAAAACCTTGGTTATTCTGAACACAATTTTTAATCCTTCTTGCAGCAATGCAATTATTCAAACGACGATTTGTTATTTTTGTCCAAATATTTTATTGCACAATTCAGTGTATAATCAACGCTGAAATTTTAATGTCAAAGCCACCAAGTGCCCTGCACTTTTTGAGCGGAAACCCTTTCGGTAGTACCACACACATTATTCCGTGGGAGCAAGATCTCTTGCAAAATGACTACTTTTTACTCCAAACATTCCTCCAGCCTTACACTGCGTCTCTGGTGGGAAACTTCCATTTCCAGACGCGGCATTTCGATAATCTGGATGATCCATCACATAAAGCCCTGTTACATCGGAAAATACAAGCAATCTCACGGTCACTATCAGCTAATTGTCGGAAAAAGCTTTCATCCCACAGCTACATCGCCGTATTTACGGAGTCCTTTCCGATGTATCTCCGGACAAGTTTGTGGCAAGCCATGGACTTTGGCCCGGGCGTTTATGCTAGATGGATCCTTCCTAATCCAACTGAACTCTATGTGTTGCGAACGTCCACCACAGACTTAGCGCTATTGCGTTACAATTACTATATTGCGGCGAGCAGAGCCAGAATCTGGTTCGTCATCAATCGTCGGAAAATACTTGAAGTTTGTATTCTCTGCCTTGCCACAGGAGTTGGCGAAAAATTGCGGGATGTTACTTCCAACGAAGCAATTGTTCCTACTCTGACCACAAATTTTAACGGTGGATACATGCTAATGGATCCCAGGTTTATTCGTCCAAAAGGAACGCGTTCGTCTAGAAAGTGGGGGGCGCAGCTTCCCGCTCTCTTGCTCATCTCCATCTCCGCATGAACTTCACGTCACGCTACACACGTGATTTGAAATATTTATTCCAAGCCTTTCGAATCCCGTCAAATGTAATAGGGCGCTGTGTAGTGTTACAGTTCCTAAATATGATTCAATTTATATCTTATCATCCATTGAAAAGTCCTTCGCCCTTAATCGTAAATGGGCGCGCCATACATAACGCCATCATTGTATGGATTAGCAACGCTCGTGTGGATCCACTGGCCTTATTTTTCATTTTCGATCAAACCTCTCTAGTTCTTCTGCTCGTCGCCTTAATCTTGATGATGATCGTGCTCACGGGAAAATGTTATCCTTTTCGTGGATTCCTTTCGGCTCTGCGCCCCGCCATTAAATTAATTGTGCCCCCGCTGCTGGATCAATATCAGTGGCCCCGATTTTCCCGGATGTCTGGCGTGACACTCAGACTTTTAATATTCTGGGCCTTGCCGCTGCTTGTGATTAGCACATACTTTAAAGGCGCCGTCTTGTCCTTCCTGTATTTCTACGATCCTCCGCGCATTCCGACCACCTGGGACGAAATTCTGAACTTGAATGACAAATTTTATACTTTTGCTACTTGTGATATTACAGGCGAATCATCTTCATTCGACGGTTCGAAGTTTCATTTTGACCTGAATGTAACTTTGAAAGCCCTTCGACAGCATCACGGGGACGAATCTCAACTGGAAATGAAGCTAATGCAGTTCTCTCGTAACCTTAAATACTTGGGACACCGTCGCTTAGAGTTTTTTGCATTAATCGCCGACACGAGTCGAGTTGAATATCGTTTTGAGGAACACTTGATTTCGAATGACCAGGACACATTTTATTTCTTAGAGCTCGAAAGTTACCACTACTTGTTTCAACTGCTCACAAAACCTCAGATGCTCAGGCAGGTTCGACGAAGTCGAAAAATTTCCGTGTTTTCTTCGGAACAATTTCCTGTGATTGAAAATAATTTTGCGGGGGCGGACATCAAGTTTTTTTGGAATCAATTTGTTGAGAATGGATTGTGGAATTTATATTCAGCAGATCAGAGTTTATCCAACCGAAAGAACTTCCTGGATGATGCTAGAGCATACTTTGGATATAAAGCAAAACTGAATAACGCCACTAATGTAATACGGGAAGGCCACAAAATAGCTTTGGGTATAGCGACTTCGCTTAAAAGGTACAACATATGGAGCTTGATTTTAAACCCGAGCAGATTGCAATCGCACAGTGTGGATCCTGTGGATATGAAGGGAATGCTCCACATTTTATATCTACTCGCTATTTGTTTTCTTTTGGCACTAGCTGTATTCTTCGTGGAGAAGTGTCGTTCCAGGTCTTTTTCTAGACGTGAAGGACAGAATCTGGTTCAGCCGTTCAGTGCCGGACTCTCACCAGGAAGCCATACTTTTTAGTATATTTAACAGGAGCAAGCACATGCAAGCATATACATATATGAAATCCGAGTAGGTATGTTTTGCTGTTTCGCGTTACGTCCGGAACGTCCATTACGCCAAATGAACAGACCAACTGTTGGCGGAGCGGATGACCAGACATTAGCATATGCTCGTATATAATAATAATAATAATGATTTATTAAGTCGATTTGGCCTTGGCCCTTACAACTCTCAATTTTAACTTTACATTCCCA
>JAQGBT010002180.1:0-25733 GCA_034698585.1 Disparrhopalites patrizii
TTAAAATACTTTTCTGACAAAAATACGGATACTAATTCCGATTAAAATACCGAAAAATATGAATATAATTCCGATTTTAATTCGAATACCGATTCGGATGTCATACCTTGACCAGCACTTTGAAGTAGATTGCTAGATTAAATTGGGCATATCTGTTTTCCTTTCAAAGAACTTTAGTCTTGTAGAATTTATTCTTGGAAACGGCATTTAAGTATGTATAGCTATGTTTACATATGTAATTGAGTAAACACATGAAGGGGAAATTCTGACGGAAATAAAAGCACTCATTTAGACAAAAAGGATTCAAGTTGAAATGGAGACGTAAAAAACCATTAACATTTATTAATAACGAACATTCCATCATGGAACGCCCTGTGAAGGTATTTTATAAATTGCACTTATAAAAAACACGATTTCAAGTTGTGCCATTAAGATCAGTAGGGCTAGTCACTAGTTGAAATGCTATAGGTAAACACTACCAGCAGAAATACTGTTCTGTGTCAATACAATATCATTGTTGAACATACCTATGCATAATTATGTATAAACGTTGTACATTTTTTAGCCAGCATTCGAAGAATTATAAGTTCGGCAACAGCATGCATGTATTTTTTTTAATGATCAGGAAATAATACGGGAATTACAGGCAAAACAACCTGCCGTGCATTCAGGCTTCACTTACAGAAGAGATATGAAAATATTCTCTTGAGAATGACTGTCCCCTTATTAATTTATTGCAGAGAAATATGGTAATATTGAATGGCGCTATCGTTATGGGCGTGATGAAAAATTTTTCATACTAAATTGAAATTGTTTTAAAAATACTTTCAATTTCTGATGTAATTTAATTGTTTTAGCGAAAATTTCGCAGAAAAACCCGACAACGGCAATGCTGTAGCACATTGAGCAGCTCATTACCAGAAAAGCAACACCCGAGCCCCGAAAGCTAGTCGTTTCTCCTGGCGTTCCTGCCGAACCTTGGGCTTCTTCCACGTCAATCTCTTCCACATTGAGTGAATTCCCGAACTCCTCACGATCCGCAATCTGTTCGGAACCCAACTGTAGATGCTGTCTTCCCAGTCCGTCACGTATATGATGTCCGGCAGGGTGAGGAAGTCATCCGGATAGTCCTTGTTCGCATGCCACTTGAGGTCCATCCCGAGTCTCTGCGAAATCCTGAGGAACTTCTCCAGGTAGGCATCCACCCGACTCTCATCCGTTACAAAGACGGTCTTATTCTTCGCCAAGTTGTTTTTTATGACACTTTGGATGTCCTTCGGACGAAAGTACAGCAGTCCACGCTTTTCCAGGAGGTGACGAAGAAATTGTAAAGTGCTCGTGTGGCGCTTGCTGAAGCTCACCAGAAATGTCTTGAGGGAAACCGCATTTAAAAATAGTCGGCAGTGCTTCAGGAAATTGGGGGTATACTGTATCTGTGCTGGTCGTTGGAAGCAAGGCGTGACGTCGTGGTAGTTGTACAAGTCATCGAAGGTGGAATGATACCACACCTTTGTCCAGCCTCTCCAATTTCGAACTGTCCAACGAGCCCAAAAATCAGTATAATTTGCTTTAGTTGGCAACAAGGAGATTGGAAATTCTTGAAAGAATGTGAAATTCTCTAGCTCCTGCAGCCGTTGCCAGCTCGAGGATTTCGGAGGTTCTTGAATCACAATAGATTTCAAGGTGCCTTTAAAGCTGTAGCTCAAGATGATGGCAGGAATTGCCCACGTTACGAATACAATCTTGACAAACAAGGTTGTCCTGGTCGGAAACGGGGAGAGTTTCGCAGCTTGCTCGACAACGAAGCTCATCGCCCATATCGTGGCCAGAAGAAATTTACGGACCAAAGATTTGATGGATTGAGATGGAAACAGCACCATTTCCCGAACTGTGATCACGGCGGATGTGATCAGATATGACCCAATAAGGAAAGCCCACGTGAGGCTGTCCAACGGCAACGAAGAGAGTCGGCGGGGCATGAACGAGACCGAGTCCGTTGTGATGAATTTGAACCGTCTTTGCCGACCTAAAATTGAGCAAATGAATGTGTTCAAGACATTCTACATTTTTGGAAAAATACATTTTTGAAAGGCAAATCATATTTTTGTATGTGTACAGGGTCCCAAGCAACGATATGGCCCCTCCTAAACAGTATGATGCAACAATGCTGCAAAATAGAAAATACATGGTTAACATACACAATTTTATTGTGAATCTAGAAAAAAATTTATCAAGTCCAACCAACATTGGCCGAGTTATGGAGGCTTTTTCAAAAAATTAAAAAGTTAAATCTTCGACAAAATTATTTTTTTGTTTCTGCCTGTAGGGACTAAGCTTTTAAGGTTCTCCCAATCGTACAAAATGGGACAAGCGTGTTTGCGGAGAAGAATTTTATTGTGAATCTATAAAAAATATTTCCATTAAGCTCAAACACGAATTGGTCAATTTATGACGAGTTTTTCGCACCAATAGTTAAAAAATGAGAATTTTCAGTAAAATCGATACTAGGTTCTGCCTTCACGGACAAAAATTTGCAGAACTTGTTTCCAGCGTAAAATTTAATGGCGAAGTAATTAAAACACTTCTGACTGGTGTTTGTTGCAATAAAATCATTAAATTAGCAATTCTCACAAGTGACTCTAAAAGGTTTGCAGACACGCTTACGCGTAAGTCCGGTAAACCCTTCGGGCAAAAATATACCTAAAGATTATTTTTTGAAAAGCTATCATTTGCAAAGCTCCCAAAAATTGCTTTTTATTATTTCTAGGACATTAATTAGTTAAAAATGGTTTTTATTCGGAATTTTTGAAGACATAATAAAAAATATTAGTTTCCTCAAAAATTCCTTTTTTTGAACTTGGCGCGATAACAACTCCCCACAACTTGACCAATTCTTGCTTGATCTTAATGTGACTATTTTTTCTAGATTTGCAATAAAATTCTGCTCAGCAAAAACGTTTGCCCTATCTTGTACGGTTGAGAGAACATTAAAAGCGTTGTTCGACAAAGTTGAAACATAAGCTGGATATTTCTGGCAATTACCCACCCATCACATGCGCTTCAGGCACTTGGTAAGGCTCGACCGTGACAATCCCGCGTTTAAAAGACAAATCTCTGGAAGTTATAACCCCTTCAGTCGTGTTTACGCCACCCACCAGAAAATGAATCAAAGAGCGACCTTCCGACTTCCTAACCAAGCCCAACCTTCCCACTGTACCTCCTTCCTCCAGCCCTGAAGATTTGCTGATTTTCCAGATGACATTCCCGCCCCCAGCCGCCAATTCCTGTAGTGTCCGGCGCAGGCTGGAATAACAGGAAGAAAAATCCGCACAATCTCCGAAGTTGACTACTGATGATGACGGACAATCCAGGCAAAGGACGGCTGTCTGAATCCAGTGCGTCCATTTCCCATTAAAATCAAGGAACATGGCGTAGAATTGCAAATGCTTTTCGCGAAAGCCGGTGGCCATGATGAAGTACTCGAAGGCACGAACAAGACAGCGAGCGTTATTCACATTGACACTGAGAAGAATAAAAATGTTATTCTGGAATAGACTTGAAAATGCAAGCATTGCTGGTGCATACATTCCATTCAATTCCGGGAACGAAGGACCCTTTTCACAGCCTTTGACGCTTGGGTCAGAGTTCAGGGCGAGGGCTACATGACAGCGCCGGATGTTCTTGTAATGTTTCGGGACAGATGAGACGAGATGTCGCAACTTGGGCGGCGTCGTGATAATCCGGATCCCAAACTCCGTATAAATCCAAGCATTGGATGAGCGATTCCGAATCAGCGGGTGCAACAGAAGAGACGGAAATGGAATATTGTACGAAAAGGCATGTTTTAAATCGAATATTTGAATCGTGCAGCTTTCCAGCGGGGCAAGCAGTTTGGGAAGTTCTGGTAGCCGAAGAGTCGTTCTAGTTTCTATTGATGCTCCTGATAGGCTCGAGTAGAGTGTCACTACGCCCACGAAGATTCCAGGAATGAACATCAACGCGCTCATTTTCGGGAAACGGAAGCAATTTGAAAAGATTGAACCTTGAGGTGCCTATTTGCCCCAGTTTTTCCGACGTCAAATAGCATTTAAAATACTCTGACGGAAATAGCTCGTAGGCGTTGGCTGACTCATCACGCAATAACGCTTTGCACAAAAGCTTAAGGGTAACAAATGTGGTTTGTTTAAATTTTACAGTAAATCGTTAGCCAAAAGCTACTTCCTGCCGAAGTTTGATTGGAGAGTGAACACATACATTTGATGTTGTGCGAACCTGACTTCGTATGTGGTGTCTGTTATGACCCAGAATCTGCGAAAATTGGTGTAGTACATCAATGAAATGGAGTATGCCGGCAATTTAGAAAGTATGTAATCTAATCATCAATTCACATTCTCCACAAACAAATATTGAATTTGTTTGAAAAGTGGCAGGTGGCAGCTTCCATGACTTAAGCATATTTGCACTTGCACGTAATTATATTAACTCATTTTATTTTACCAACTCCAATAATTTGCCTAGTGAATTTTGCATTTTCGAATCACCTGCGAAAGAAGTGATGCGTCAATTTATGTAAATTGGATGCTTTACAACTTCGCAAATAAACAGAAGCAAGGCAATATTGTAACTTATGTACAACATGATTATTCTGGTACTACAGTTTCCTGGGGCTGCACAAATATAGATAGCTCACTCCCAATAAAATAAATTATACCAAAGCTACTTTCTTTCGCTCTGTAATGTCTTCTATCGGGATATGAGTTCTAAACAATAACTGATGGACTGTCTGAATGCTCTAGACCAATATTTTGCCCGACTGCTTGCAGCCAAAACCTTCTCCTATACCAAAGGTGCTTCACACGTGTCCCAATGAAATCGCTGAATACAGAATTGGCTAAGGCTAACTGATTTGATGATTGCTTAGACGGTAGTGTACACGCTGATGAGAATAAATCCTGGAGGAACTTAAGATTCCCACTGTAGCTGAAGACTTGTTACTTTTTACCAATTAAAATCAATTTTATTGTAAGTATATGACTAGACGAGGTATATGGCAGTTGTTACTCTCACAACAATCAAACAAAACTGATAAGGATTTCCGAATAACGCTGCCGTATTTATACCAAATTATGCAGCGTTTTGTGACAAAGATGCAAAAACCTCCATAGAACTTTCTACAAGACACATTAGAAAAACTTTGCTGTACGTTTTATGGAGGTCGTTACAGCACATATTATTTTCGTATGGAATGGCCAATTGAGTGCCACACCATCAATAATAAATTGCAGCTCAATTTTTTGTTATTAAAATGATTCGAAATTGAAGCGAACATTTCGCAGAAGAATCCAATGATGGCAATTGAATAGCAGAATGAGCAGCTCTTTACTTCTCCAGGTAGGCATCGACCCGAGTGGCATCCGTTACAAAGACGGTTTTATGTTTCGCCAAGTTGTTTGTGACGATGCTTTCCATGTCCTCGGGGCGAAAGTATAGCAGACCTGGCTTTTCCAGCAAGTGACGAAGAAACTGTAAGGAGCTCGTGTGGCGTTTGCTGAATATAAACAGGAAATACCTGAGGGAAATTGCATTTAAATATAGTCGGCAGTGTCGGATAAAATCAGGGGAGTTTTGTGACTCTCCCGATACAGCACAAGGCACGGCATCGTAGTAGCTGTAATTGAATACTGGGTGATGCCAGATGTCAGTCCAACCACTCCAATTTTGAACTGTCCAATTAGTAGACCAGTTGTTTGTATAATTTTTGTCATTCGACAACAGGGAGGTTGGAAATGTTTGAAAGAATGTGAAATTCTCTAGCTCCTGCATCCTTTTCCAGCTCGATGATATCGGAGGCTCTTGAATGACCATGAATTTCAAGGTGCCTTTAAAGCTGTAGCTCAAAATGATGACAGGAATTGCCCACGTTACGATAGAATCTTAAAAAACAAGGTTGTCCTGGTCCGAAACGGGGAGAGTTTCACAACTTGCTCTACCACGAAGCTCATTGCCCACATCGTGGCCACAAGAAATTTTCGGGCCGATGCTTTCATGGGTTGAGATGGGTTCAACCACATTTCTCGAACTCTGATCAGGACGGATGTGACCAAATACGCCCCCATCAGGAAAACCCAAGTGAGGCTGTCCAACGGCAACAAAGAGATTTGGCGGGGCATGAACGAGACGGAGTCCGATGTGATGAATTTGAACCTTTCTTGCCGCCCTAAAAATACACCAAATATTTCTTCGAAACAATTATTTATGAAATTCAAACTATAACTATTTGTTCACAAATTAGAAACTGAATGTTTATAACAATAACCCACCCATGACATGCGCTTCAGGTATAGTTGACTCGAAACTTTCCAATTAATCCGGCTTCTGAAGTACAAACCGGTGGAACCTTGAGACGGCGATAGCGTCGAGTTGGCATCTCCGACTATAAAATGAATCAACGATCGGCTTTCCGAATTGTTAACCAACCCCAACCCTTTTATGGCCATTCCTGCCCTCACTCCAGAAGACTGACTTATTCTCCAAATTACATTCCGGCCTCCAGCCCCCAATTTGAGGAGCGTCCTGCGTAAACTTGTGTAGCAGGTAGAAAAAATTTCACAGCTTCCGTAATGCACAGTTGATGTAGCATGGCAATCCAAGCAAAACACGACAGTCTGAAGTGACCGCCGCGATTTCCCGTGCAAATCAAGAAACATGGCGTACAACTGTATTAGATTTCGGCGAAAGAAGTTGAGGTATTGCTCGAAGGCACGAATAAGACGAGTGTTGTTCACATTGACGCTGACGAGGAGAAAAATGTTGTTCTGCAATACGCCCGTATATTTAATCGTTGCCGGTGAATACATCGCCAACATTTCCAAGAACCAAAGTTCATCTTCACAATATTTGAAGCATATGGGTCAGCGTTCAAAGCTAGAGTCACCTGACCGCGCCGGATGTTCTTGTAGTGTTTTGGCACTGATGAGGTCCACTGTCGCCACACCAACGGTGTCACGGTACGCCGGGTCACAAATTCCCAATAATCCCATGTATTGGATGAATGGTTTTGAATCAGTGGGTGGAACACGAGAGATGGAAATGGATTGGTGTACAGAAATTCATGTTTCAAGTCAAGGATTTGAATCGTGCACCTTGCTAGAGAGGCCAGAAATTCGGGGAATTGCGGCAGCCGAATCGGCCTTGTAATTTCTATTGCCGCTGTTGACAAGCTCCAATAAATTAAAGCTAATCCCACAAAGCTTGCTCGTATCAACAACATCGCTCTTATTTTTATTATTGGAAATTTTTATAATCGCCCTTATTTTTATTATTTTGCCTATGATTTATAGATAGGCAGTTTAAGGATTTCTTGGATAATTAAATAAAAAAAACGACACCTTTTGTTTGCCGCGTGGTCTACATTAACATTTTGATTTTACTCAAAGGCAACAATGCATGCATTAAGCATATTAATTATTAATTAAAGCCACATTTTTCTATTTCTTAGAAATACAGCTTGTGCCAATACTGCCAAAAATCACACACTGATGTTGTTTTGCTTGTAAAAGAGCCCTGTAGGTAATTTACTGTGTAATATTGCTTAAACATCAGATATAACAAATAAAAAATGGCTAGACTTTTAACCAAATTCGGCTACCTAATGACTAATGACAATGTCTGATCGAAAGGTGCAAAGTTTAATTTTTTTTACTGAACAAAGCGTTACTTAAAATGTATGTCCACTGACTAAACTAGCACTTACATTGAAATGATGACCATTCAAAAAACCATCAAAGCACCTGCAACAACAATAGATATTGAACTTTTTCCAGAAATTATGGATTCCATTTGTATAGTATACTTGAGCATATTTATACTTGAAATTTGCCACTCCTTCAACAAACTTTTTATCAACTTCAACCTGTCTAAAAGTTTTTACATTTGGAGCTCACCTGCGCCAATATGAAAGGAGGAATGCGTCAATGCCTGAAAATTTGATGTCCCACAATTTCGTAAATTAACAGGAGCAGGGCAATATTGTACCAGAAGGAGCAGCTAAAAACCAAAAAGGCGATCCCTGACCCCCAAAATGTCAATCACTTCCCTTCTTCTCTTTCCTCGGCTTATAAGCCACGGGCCGGTGCCAGATCAGCCTCTTCCACAAGCTATGAACTCCAGAGCTACGAATGATTCTCAACCTGTTCGGAACTACTCGATAGATGCGTTCGTCCCAGTCCGTCACGTAAATCATTTCCTTGAGGGTGAGAAAGTTGTCTGCATAATCCTGATTTGCATGCCATTTCAAATGATCTTTCCCCTTTTGCGAAATGCTATTGAATATCCTCAGATATTCATCCACTTTGGTTGCGTCCGTCACTAATGCGGTTTTCTCACGGGCCAAGTTCTGCTCCACGACACTTTCGATGTCTTCTTAGCGGAAATATACCAGACGGGATTTTGATATTAGGTCAAAGAACGGCGTGAACTGCAATTTTTTGTTTGAAGGGAATAGTACTCATAATTTGCCATGTTCAAATAGAATCTCCAGTGACTTCTGTAAAGAGGAATGAATTCTGGTCGTAACTTATTTGCGAAGGTCCAACATACATTCATTTGAATGCGGGATTAAGCGGAATCAGTTTGTGCACGCCGCCAGATGTTCGTTCACCTGCTGGAGTTCTGGATGGACCAAAGTTTACAGTTGGTATCGTCACTAGATTCATTTTGGCACATCGCCTCGGAAAATGTCTGAAAGACGGTGAAATTTTGCAACTCCGCCAGCTCCTCCCAGCGGGCTCAAATCCATCACCATGGATTTGAGCGTTCCTTTGAAGCTGTAGCTCAGGATAATCGCGGCGATGACCCAGAAGCCAAAGAATATCTTGTAAGCCAAGGTGTTGCTTCGAGTAAATGGGGATGTTTTCACGGGCTGCTCCATGACAAAGCTCATCGTCCAGAGGATAGCTCTCATGAATTTATTAGCTGTTGTTTTGATACATCGAGGTAGTGGTTGGAGGCAAGATTCTCGAATCGTGATCACGGCTGCAGTGGCGGCGATGGTGTCGATGAGGAAAGTTCAGGTCAGACCGTCCAGGGGAAAGGCTGAGGTTCGTCCAGGGACGAGTGCAACCGAATCCGATGTAATAAATTTAAAGCGCTCTTGACGACCTGAAGTCTACAGAAAATATGCGTTTCCAATTAGTTCTTACAAATTTTGTAAAATTGTTTGTGGAATAAGCTGCTGATTTATACAGAATCTGTATACAACGAGTCGACTGCTATCTTTCTGCCCAAAACGTTTGCGCTTCCTACCGTCCACAGTCAGGATGGAAACAATTCGATTCTGAATCGGATGTTTTGATTCAATTTAATTCGATTCAATTCAAATACTTCGATTAGTAAAATAATTTGATTCAAGACGAAAATCGGATCATAAAAACTACTGAAATTCGATTCATTCAATCCATTATTTAATACAAGATTTTAGATATTCTGCCGAAGCAGAGTAATCATCAAATTATTGGAGTAAATGTAAATCAACGGTAAATATTATATCACGGTTACTTGCATTTGTTTGAACAGGAAAATTATATTAGACTTGAGTATATGCTGAAAATTTGCAAAAAGTGAAAAAAATGTGTCGCGATAATAAATTGTTTGGATCGTTTGAATCATGATTCGATTCAATCCATGTGTTTGAATCGAACCGAATCAAATCTTTTGCATCATGAATCTGTTAGAATTACGAATTTCGGTCCGATTCGAGCTTTGCAACCTATCGAAATAAACATTTTGGATCAAATCGGATCGTTGCATCCGTATATACTCCACATAGTGCAATGAATATGACTCTGCACAAATGTTTCTGTTCAAATAAAAAAATATATATGGATATAAGTTTTATAACTAGGGAAAGGCAAACGCCCAAAAAGCATCAAAATTAAAAACGCCTGGTAGACCCGGTCAATATACCAAAAATAGGTTTCTGTTAGGCTCAGAAACCCAAATGTGAAAAAATAAAAAGCACCAAAAGCGCAAAACGCGCAAAAAGCACATCTAGCTCAGAAAAGCGCACCTTGATTTTTTATACTAATAATTGGCGATATCACTACGAAGTGTAGTAATTTGGCCGAAAAATTGCAAAACACTTAGAAAAACAATTTGATTAAAAAATTTGATATAATGTAGGATATTCCAATAAAAATTGTTTGACACGGCAATGCTCGCTCACAAAGTGCATTGGTTTATGTTGACCCTGCCCGCAGACCCATATATGAGATTCATTATGCATTGCATTATAATAGCAATATTTAATGTCCTTTTCAATTATTTTTTAATCACCTTTTCCGACAGTGCAGCTACATTTCAGTCATTTTTAGTTTTTTAAATGACTAAATGTGTCCTGAAATAAATAAATTAATTTCAATAATTTTTCCAAAATATAACATGAATTTTGGATACAAAAATCTTGCTGTGGGTCGCTATTTGATTTTGTGGCTATCCATACTCACACATTCGAAAATTATTAATTGAGGAAAGCACTTTTAGTATCGTTTATACTTTACATTTAGAATATCTAGAATCAATCGCCTACGTATTCCTCAGTAATCAGCCACCTTTTGCCAAATATATTTTCCTTGTTTGCTGTATAGGCGTTGAAAAAGCAACAGAAATTATATCTGGCATACTTATTACGCAGTAATACGTAAAATGTAGCCGAAAAAGCAAACGCGCAAAAAGCACAATTTTTATTTTCAAAAAGCACACCCAAGAAAACAAAACGCGCAATTTTGTGGGAAAAAATCGCGCAAAGTTCCTTTCTCTATTTATAACTATAATGTCTGTCTATGGAAATCAGTATGTACGTATTGTGAGCAAATGTCACATTTGCTCTGGTCGTCCAGGGCAACCATTATTAATTATGATTATAATTGATTGGGCCATTGCTCAATCATTGTGAATCTGGCTTAGAGGATCATCTTTCCTCCTCATTCGGGTCTTCGCTCCAATCACGGGTAGTTCTAGCTCCCTGAGCTGGTTCCCGTTTCTTCAACTTTATTAAACTCGTCTTTTCACCTAATTTTCTGTGCGCATTTCGTCTGTCTTTTATTGCGCATTTGCCCTAATTTTAGTATTTTTATTATTAATACTACTGATCTACCATGTGTGCTTCGATCTACCCTTAAAATATGTATATGCTGTTATATTTGACAAAGTAAATTAAAAATTTCGCGTAAAGTTCTGCATGCATTAGGCAAACATAATAATAGACGCGAAATAGCGTCCAATATCAATTTTTATGTGTAATTCTTTTTGCAAAACTGTATTTGAGAATTATTTCCGAAACAGAAAGTTGAAAATTTTACAAATAAAATGATTTATAAAAACATGTTAATTTGCACAAACGAATGCATGATGTAACCCACCCGAATCGGGTAGTCTACATTGACTTTTGACCTAGTAATCGATGCCGATTTTTAATTTCCAACATACACATCACGTGCAATTCCGGCATACTGTTTTCGTGCAGGCCATAGCCTAGACGTTTCAAACAAGGAAGTTGTATTTCACAATGCCCATGTCTTGTGATGTTTAAGTTGCTGGACAAAAAATACGACAAATATTTTTTCTGGCGATTTTGCCAAAACCATGAGAGTATAAACCATTTCTTTTAATATATAATATCATGGGCTCAATATCACGGGACTTCCAAATAACATTTTGTCCGGCAGCATCCAGACGATGCCACGCTCCTTGCATCACGGAGTAGCAAGTACCAAGAGTTGCGCATTCCTCCAGCGCAAATGTTTCAGAAGGATTGCAGGCAGCGTAAATGACAGCAACTTGAGCTCCAACTGACCGCAGCGAATTTTGACGAAATTGCAAGAACATCGTATAAAACTGGATGTGTGCATAGTTTGGTAGGTAGACAGTGAGGACTCGCAATGAGGAGAAGATATCCATTGTTGCTTCAGAACACACCAGGATCCACACATTATTAGGAATATTAAGGCCCACGCCCTTTCTGAATCGTACCATTCTTCGCCAAGGTCAATGTAACGACCCACCTTCGGGTGTGTTTATATTTTCTACGCGAACGTTCCACCAATGAGCCAAACTTCTGCAGTGGTCAATGGTAGCGACTTGTGTGTCTGTCCAGTCTTTAAAATGACGGGAGAAGCATCGGAAATGAAATAGAGGAGATACAGCTGAAATCGGATTTTAAGTCCAGGATTTGAACCGTGCCATCTCTCAGTGGGTGTAGAAACTCGGAAAGTTCTTGCAGGGGAAGCGATTTGGAAATTTTTATGGGAGAAGCTTGCGCTTGGTCAAGGGCAAATAAGCGACACAAATATAATAAAGTGGTAATTAATTGGACATGAAACATTATCGTAATCTATTATTAAGCTGTTGAAGTTTTGCGACATCAATCTCTTGCAGTGCTTTAGTACTGGGAGCTTTCTGAGCAATTTAGATCGAGCACTAGACTTATTTCCATTCTATTAGTTCTATTAGAGTATATTAGAGTGCGTTTGCATTTTTTATGGCCAACAATTCATGCATGAACAGTAATGGATTAGTACCCAGAAATAGTGCTCCAATTTGTCAAGAATGTGACTGCAATATAGACAACCAAAACTTAAAATTTGTATAGCATGGTTTAAGCTTCGAAACTGACCAAATCAGATAAAATACATACTTTAAGGGTAGGTAGCCAGAATCATGGTAGAGAAGCACAATAAATACAGTAATAGCAAAAGCAGGCATGGTAAAAGCAGGTAAGAAAGTATACACGAAAATAAGGAAAGAGCCTTAAAAATATGCCAATGGGCAGAAGCAGGGAAACTGCTAAAATAAATCAAAAAAAGCACAAAGAAGATTAGTGAGAACAGGGAGCAACTCAGGTTTTATTACCCGAGTGCCATTATAACCCGCCTGAGGAGAGTGACAATCTGTCCGAGCAAGCTCAGATCACACATAGGCATTTCTCCACTAGATTTAATTATTGTAATTAATTAATATTATTGGATATCCACCATGGCGACGAGAGCAAATGGAGTATTGGCTCACAATATGTACATGTAATAGCTATGACCCTTAACCGACGACATGCGAATGCATTAGAAAAGGTTAGACGAAAGGTATCTGGATGCATACGTTGTAAGTAAGTTGTTGTATGTTTCTCCATACACTCGAAGTTCATTCAAGTAAATATTTACACTCCACACACTACGGAAATATCACATAACAGAAAAGAAATACGTAATCCGCTCATGTCAATGTTACACAAATGAAATTGACTGGATATTTAGGCTAAAATATTGACAAAATGTGCAGAAACCTGAACACGCGTGAGTTTAGAATTCCGTTCACTGCGAACTCCACTGGGTAAATGGCCATGAACTGTACTGGCGTTTGCAGAATTCAGCTTTCTGCAAACGCCACTGGGTAAATTGCCATGAACTGTACTGGCGTTTACAGAATTCAGCTTTCTGCAAACGCCACTGGATGCATTTGCATGAACTGTACTGGCGTTTGCAGAATTCAACTTTCTGCAAACGCCACTTGGTAAATGGTCATGAACTGTACTGGCGTTTGCAGAATTCAGCTTTCTGCAAACGCCACTGGGTAAATTGCCATGAACTGCACTGGCGTTTGCAGAATTCTGCTTTTTCACTGCGAGAATTGCCATTATTTGTACTGCTGTAGTCATCATTTATTGACATTCCTTCAGTACAAATGAGGCTGTAGGGGCACAGGAAAAGCAAACGGCTGTATGTTCGACGGCGGAATGTCCTTCTTAAGCAAGCGAGAGCAGACCGAGAAATGGTTTTGAAGAAATATAGCTGAAATCGGATTTTAAATTGAGCAAATTGAAGCGTGCTTGTACGCAGCGCGTTCAGAAACTTGGAAAGTTCTAGCAAGATGATAGAAGACGTTTGACCTTAGTAAATGCGGGACAAAAACAGTAAAATAGCAATTAACTCGGTCTTAGATCTTGCAAAAATCTTTATAACACGCCGAAAATTGGTTAGATCGCATTTGAAGAGTTTCTGATATATTAGTTTAGTAGTTCACTCTCAGACTCTGAAGGAGCAACATCTCGACGTATGACCTCCGGCTTATGCTGTTTACAGAGGGGTTTGGGATTGTGCTCGATTGGCTGTGTATCTTCATTTCCTCCCAGACCTTTCTTCGCCAGCTCGTAGGGATCTTGTGCTAAGGAAAACCTTCGGCTTTACACGTACCACAGGAAAACCTGGAGTTCACATTATAGGTAAAAGTCGTCGTGTCTAGTCAATTTGAATAGGTAGTGTGGTGATTTGTGTGATATTGGCCCTAATATCCAAATCTCTAATTAATGTGTGAAAGTAAAATATTGTTTCTCTAATTTTAACTTGAAAATGAATGGGACTATTTATTTAAGACTGATGCGTTTCATTCTTATGGGGATGATTCCCAAAGATATGACACGAAAGATTCAAACGGTCAGTTTGAGTGGACAGCGTAACGTACAGATTACTACTGATAACCTCAGTTCTTTATTAACGAAAATACATCCTTTATATACAAAACAAGTTGGTATGTATTTTAGTATATCACAGCGTAACTGGGTGAGAAGATTCTTGAACCAAGAATCTTTCCCAATTTCCAAGAAATGCTGCAGCTGCATGTAATAAATCTTAGTTTTACAATATTATTGTGTAAAAGTCTTACAAAGTAGAACAATAATATTTTAGGGTACATTGTCCGTTCGAGGACGGGTCGGAATCTGTAAAATAAAGTCAAGTCATGGCATTCCATCTAATACAATCATAAAAAGAGCTTGTACAATACATGTATACATGACACACATCCTACGTATATGTATATAACATGTAAATTAAATGAGACTCATCTGAGTGCTCCTTGACGTTTGTAGTCCTAAAAGTCATATTCTTCCACAGGTAGGCCTGGAAACCATTCGTGGGATTCAGCTAGCCCTGTCTGGGTTTAGTGTGAAGTATCCTGCACAGCTATCGGTAATCTCCATTCAATGAGATTACTGATAAGCAAAAAGAGGTAAAGTAATGTTTTAAAAATTTTCCAAGTGTTGTCTCTTGTAGGCACACTTGGAAAATGTTTGATAGGCTTGGCAATAGGTCATTAGACCTTAGCTATCCAGTGGTTTCAAAGCCACTGGGCCCATAAAATACATACATACATGTTATATTGGTATTTCCGAACGAATTCGCTCGATCGGTGCTCCGGAGCAAATACAAAATTTTTTTGTGGTCATGGTCATCGAGTGTTTACGTTTACTCAAATGTGTGCATGAAAGTTATTACGAATTAATATAGATAAATTGTGCTCCAATTTTGAAAAAATTTATAAATATCATTGTTAAACCGCTTGCAAAACTGCAATGCAACCTGTCAATCTGATGTTAATGAGGCTTCCATCATATCCTAGCATATAGCTATACGTTTTACAATACTTCATGTAAAGCTAGGAATTTATGATGGTCTTTAGTGTTTCAGTGTAATCCACGTGAGAATTCTAAGAAAGCTCTGACGCACACATGTATATACCCACGAAATAACATTCCAGTACAAATCCCACGAATGCCATCGCATTCGATAAGAGGCAAATGAAAACCAGGGAAGCCACTCCGGAGGTCCAAAATCCCAGCCGTTTCTCCTTTCTCCTTGGACGAATTGCAGATTCCTTCCCAGCCAACTTCCGCCACAAATTGTACAGACCTGTGCTACGGACAAGGCGTAAACGGTCAGGTATCAGTCGGTACATGCTGTCATCCCAATCCGTTACGTAAACCCTGTCGAGCAAGGTGAAAAAGTCGTCGGCAAAATCCTTGTTGGCATGCCACCTCAATGGATTCCCGGGAGACGTACGGGAAATATTGTTGAACATCTCCAGGTAATCGTCCACTTTGGTGGCATCCGTTAAGAAGGCCGTCTTCTCCTGTGCCAAATTGTACTTGACCGTCGTTTCAATATCCTCTGGTCGGAGATACAAAAGGAACGGCTTACTCAACAACTTTTCCAGGAACTTGCATGATTGAGTGCGGCATTTCCCGTAATGTATGTAGAAGTAATATTGGTAGAGCATACCGACAGATAGTCTGCAGTATTGCCTGTACTCGGGCGTCACATTCTTGAACTGCAGGCTGGAATAACACGGATTCCCGTAATAATAGCTGTACGAATTATTAGATTCATAGTATCGATTGTGCCACACATTTGTCCATCTCGTCCAATTCCTTACTCTCCAGTTACCCCAATAGGCATCCCTCCTATTATCCACGAGTTCGGAGGGAAAGAGTTGAAACAAGGTAAAATTTTCCAGCTCCGTAATCTGCTTCCAGTTGCTGGACACCAGCGGTGCTTCAATTACCATGGATTTCAAGGTGCCCTTGAAGTTGTAGCTCAAGATGATGGCGGGGATTATCCACGCCCCGTAAATCATTTTGTGAAATTTGCTGCCATTTTTTTGCGGGTAAGGCGAGGACTTGACAGCTTGCTCCACCACCAGACTTGTTAGCCACATACAGGTGAAAGCAAATTTCCTTGCTGACGATGAGATCGCAGGAGGTGGATGGAAATAAAGCTCCCAGATGGTCACTACGGCTGCGGTGATGAGAATGGCCCCGTTAAGATAAGCCCAGACGAAGTTGTCCAGAGGGAACCTTGTACGTCGTCTACTTGTGGATGACACGGAGTCGGATGTGATGAATTTGAATTGTTCTTGTTGTCCTGAAACGTTTATGAGAACAGACTCACATTACACAGAGCTTCCAAATAATGTAATTGCAGATTATTCACAAACATCTTCTATATGGACACTGGACACGGCTACCTAAAATAATATAAATACATACAATTGTGTGGAACGAATTTGGAATTTAGGAAATTTGATACTTCTGAAATTAGGTTAGATGCAAAATATGTAACTGGACAAAATGTCATTGTACGAATTCTCATTGTATATATGTATTTCTGTCCATTTTGACCGATATTCCTAGCAACCGATTTTGTGTTTGAACGAAAAAGAAGTGACCGAAAAAAAATTTGGATCAAATTTTTACTGGACGATGTTGTTCTTGGATGGATTTTTACTGACCGAAGGCGTTCTGCTTAACCGAATTTTTTTAACCAAAAGCCCTGACTGAAATTGCTGTTGGATGAATAGTCGGGGACCCATCACATTATGCAAAATGGGTTAAACTATATATGAATGTAATATTAAGATACAAACATAACCGTAAGCCCGATCATGAAAGAGCTAAACTCATGGCTGAAAAATGAAAGAAAACTAGTGCATTTTCAAAACCATGAATAATTTCGGTGATTTTAGTTTGTGCAATTTCATACCAAAAATATGCACTTCCGGTACTTTGAAGCGAGCAACGGGAAAATATCCACGAGTGAAATAGAGTTGTCCCGTGCTGTAATATGCGCCGTTGGAGACGTTTAAATCTGTGCTCAAAAACTCAACCAATGTCTGCCTTTCGGATGAAATGCTCATTCTAGCAGAAGCCTCCAGAGATTTGCCCGGCTGGCCGCCGCTGGTTTCCCACAAAATGGACTTGCCCTCATTCGACATTCCCCGTAACTTTGCTTGCAAACTGACGTAGCAAGCCACAAAGTGGTAACATTCCGTCTCATGCGTCCTTGCTTCAGCACAGTGCGTACAAACCAGGACAGCTTGAAATGGTCCAAGCCGTCTGGGTTTCTCTTGGTTAATGAAGAAAGCAAATGACCGCAAATCTTTTCCGTTGCTCCCGAAGGTCCGCTCCAAATACTCGAAAACCTTAAATAAAGTGATGCTGGTCGGAGTTTTCGGGCTGATGATGACGCAAATATTGTTTTTGAATGGTTTTACCATATTATAAATTTGGTAAGTAGAAATCCCGTTAACTTTAGCCCCAAACAAGTCTCGTGTCTCGTCCAATTGGATGGCCTCTTCGGTGCTTATTAATAGTGTGACGATGCATCGCCGGGTAAACTTGAAGGGGAATGGGATGAATGGCATGAGACTTTTAAACTTCTCCGATCTTAAATCCGTGGAGGGCGGCTTCGGAGTCCCTGGAAGGACGAAGGGACGAGGGAGAGTTTTTATGTAAGAATATTGCGTGTTCAAAGCCAGGATTTGAATCGTGCAATCTCCCAACATTGACACCAACTCAGAAAGTTCTTGCAGTGGGAGAGGCTCTGAAATTTTGATGGTGAGTACTGCGCCCGTGTAAAGGATTACAAATATTCCCAGAACAGACATGCTGTAGCTCTTTAGGATCTTCATTTTCAATACTTTTCAATTTAAATGCTCATTAAATGAGGTCGTTTTTCTGACTGAGAAGCTTTTAAATTTTCAGTGTACCCATGTGTATGGTTGTGTCTAAAATTAATGACAATCACTTGAGGGCTTTGCCGATATTCAGACGGCTATTGCCAATTTGGCTAATGCATTTGATTAAATGGATCTTTCGTAAATCAATTCCTAACATCACAGTAAAGTCTGATGATGTATACAAATAATAATCTTTACTATACAGACACAAACAAATGGATGATTCAAGCGAAAACACATATGAATGGACTTAATCAAGCTAATGCAGCATTTGCTAATATGTACTCTTTATTTTATAAGCTTACATTGGAAGTAGGGATGGCAAGGATTCGATAATTAATCGGTTGATTCAATTCATATACTTGAAAATTTGATTCGATTCGACACCGCGAATCGAATCAAATAATTCGATTCAAGGCGTAAATCGGATCATAAAATTTAACTGAAATTCGATTCGTTCCATCCATTATTTAATACAAAATCTTTGGATATTCTTCCGAAGCAGAGCAATAACCATCAAAATATTGCAGGAAAGTTAAATCAACGGTAAATATTATATCACGGTTACTTACAATTTGAAGTGGCAAACTTTTAGACTTCATTGGATGCTTAAAATTTGCAAAAAGTGAGAAAATGTGTCCCAATAATATATTTTTTGGATTGTTTGAATAATGATTCGATGCAATCCATGGGCTTGAATCAAACCGACTCGAAGCATTTGCACAATGAATCGGAGCAAATTGCGAATTTTGATCCGATTTGGGCTTTGGAACGAATTGAACTAAAAATTTTGGATCATATCGGATCGTTGCACTACTACACAATAGTTAAATAATTAAAATATAGGTGCAATCCTGAAACGTAATATATAGTAAAGTACCATATAAGCATTTTCATTAATAACTTTCAAACTATGGAACAGAACGATATTCAATGGCAATTTAAATACCTATCGTTTCATTACATTTACAATGAGGCTACAATTATCCTGTCAATTCATATAATCACGGTGAAAATGCTGGTTGCGTTTTAGCTGTGTCAGCCAGTACATTAAGAAAATTAAAACCTTTAGAAACGCCGTTTGCTTAGTAGACATTGTTTCATGGTCATTTTACTAAATATGGATTAATGCCAAGTTTTGAAATGCGCGCAAAAAGCATCTGGTTACTTCCAAAAGACTGAGAGCGCCGGGAAATTAGGATTTCACAGAGGAAATAGAGGAAGGCGCATGTCAATGACACGGAACAGCCAAAGACTATCAAGCCGACCCATGACCTCAAAAGTGTCAAGGATTTCTCCTTCCTCTCTCCACCCCCCACATGCCTCTCCCAGAGGAGTCTCTTCCACAAACTGTAAATCCCGGTGCTCTGAACAGCCCTGAGCCGATTTGGAATGAGACGGAAGAGACCACGGCCCCAATTCCTCACGTACACAATATCCGGCAGGGTGAGGAAATCGTCCGGGTAGTCTCTGTTGGTGTGCCATCGAACGGGATCGTTCTCCTTGTCGGATATTTCTTGGAACGTCTCCAAATACGTGCTAACACTTCCCGCATCCGTTAAAAAGGCTGTGCGCTCCCGCCCGAGATTCTTAATGACTACATTGCGCATGTCCTGAGGCTGGAAGTACAAGCGGCGCTGTTCTTTCTGGATTCTCTTCACAAAATCATACTGGCCGGAGTTGGATCGGACGTGTAGGAAATGAACGATATTTTTATACCAGCGACAAATCCTGTGATATCGGCCATCACTGGCAGAATAATTCAGCTTCAGCACGAGAGCACAGGGATCCGGGGGGTCCATTTCTTGATCTGCAACTTCAGATGTGTACATCACATTTGCCCATCCATTCCAAGCCCCAACTGACCACTGGACCGTCGAGTAGACGGGAAGCTCGGAGGCCGGGAAGATTTGGAAAAAGGTAAAATTTTGTAAATCTAGGATGCGTTTCATCTTCTGGATCGGAGCTTGGATGACGTTGGATTTTAACGTGCTTTTGAAGCTGTTGCTCAGAATTATAGCGGAGAATATCCAAATTCCGAAGATCGTCCGGTAGAACGATGCCATGCGGGGTGACTTCGGGGGGAAAGGGGTGCTCTTAACTCCCTGGTCTACCATGAAGGCCGTCACCCAGAAGTTGACCAGAAATAATTTCATCAGGAATGTCTTGATTCCGTTTGAAGTCCGTGATTGGACGCATAAGTCCAGGGCAGTGACCACAACCGCCGTGGTGACCATCGCTCCTTGGATGGCGAGATACATTAGGACATCCAATGGGAACATCACTTTGCAGGAGTGAGACACGTCCGATGTGATGAACTTGAACCTTTCTTCTCGACCTGCAAAAATGTATATTATAAACAAGTACAAATGAAAGGTTTGGAAGCAAAATCATATAAATCCAAAATTTTCAAAATCAGGATTTTTCCAGAAAAATCTTGTCTATGACTAGCTTCGTCTTCGGCCGTTTTAGTCAATAACAAATTTAATGCAAAAAATTCGGTACGCAAAAATGGTTCCGGTGCAAAAGGAGTTACGTGCACAGGTGCTTTGGGAGCAAAAGGGCACAAGTTCAAATAACAGAAATCCGCTCATGGAATCACATCAAACTTCAGTATTATAAAAGCGCCTAATATAAACCACTTTCCCTTGACATAACAAGAATTGACCTAGAAATCTCGTTTTGCTATTTGTAAAAAATATTGGAAATAAAATTTTGCTCGGAAACTTTTTTCGGATAAATCCTAATAAGAAATTCCATGTTAAAATTTATTGACCACAGGGTCCCCCCTTTGAATTTGCTCAAATCTCGGAAAATTTTTAGGTTATCATTTTCTCCTGTGCACACCTATTTTATCACTCTGAGATGCCTCCAATAATCGTCTCGCTAATTTTTCTCACAATCAATGTTGAAACTTCGTATCTACACGAAAAAAACGAATTTTTCCAATTTTCGAAGATTTGAAAAAATTGGAAAGGGAGGACTCCGTGGTGATTAAATTTTACATATTTTCGCAAAACTGAAAAATGAGTTACTCACCCATTACATGAGCTTCGAAAATCGGATCATAATAACTTGGAAAATGGTAGCCCCATTTAAAATAAGGATAGCCATTAAGCGGCTCGCTTTGACGTATGACTGTGCTGTTTAAATTTTCGGACAGAAACACGGACAGAGATTTCCTGTCGGACCTGCCAACCAATCCCAAAGCTCCCCTGTTCCAGTCTCCATCGTTAGTGTAGTCGTCGATGGCAATCCACTGACTTCGCCCTCCTCCTTCGGCAACCTCTGACAGTTTAGCTTGCATTGTACAGAAGCAATTTGCAAGTGTTACGCATTCCACGAACGCAATTTCCAACGGAGGATGACAGACATCACATGAAACCGTTGCTTGGATTCTGGATGGATAGCCTGTCCTTTGACCTCCGAAACTGAGATTTAGTCCATATATCTGGGGGGTGAGCATCTGATTTTGCATATAGGGGAAGGATTTGTGCAAGTTTTCAACGACCGAGGAAATATCGGGAGCATCTGAGCATACTAAAATGATGACACTGTTCTGGGTAATTGTAGCTAGCGCCAATATCCGAGAAAGCCTCATGCCATTAAGGGTTGATCCGGGTGAATCGTTACTGGCCAGTTGAAAGTCGGGAGGGTTGGTCAGGGTCAGGGTGAGGAAACAGGGTCGGACAAGGTCGAAATTCAGTGGCCAAAGACGGAGTGCTGTCACGTAGGATAATAATATCTCCAGACCATGTTCGTGGGAATGCCCCATTTGAGGCGGGATTAGATAGGGAATGGAGAGAGAAGGGAAATTCAGGAGATGCGAATCCAGGTCGATGATCTGGATCGTACAATCTTGAACATGACTGAGGAATTCTGGAAATTCCGAGAGGGGCGACGAATGTATGACATTTACCGGAAATGTTGAGACGGATACGGCCGTTAGCAATGAATGTAACGTAAACGCAAGCTTTACAACATACATCGCTGCTGTCAGGCTGTCACCTTTCAATGTCGACTAAAGATTTATTTGGCATTTCAATCTACCCATAAAAATGTGTCAAATAAACTGCATAAAGAGGCTTCGCCTCTTAATGCACTCTAAAATGTTTGCATATTAAAAGTAATGGAAAAATCCAATTAATCCGCATATTAAATTTCTAAAGTCTCGTAGTAAGTACTAATATTATTGCTGTTGTCATTGAATTATTATTGGTCATGAATGTCCACTTATTGTGGATTTGTACACAATAAGTGGATGGGAATAAACATTAGTAATGCTTCAATACATATACATTATCTAGCATGATATGATATTTAGTATGTCCACTTATTACCTATGTATTCGCAATGAAAGTGGATGGGAATAAACTGCCATAAAATTTTAATTTTCGTTTGATGCCAAATTGGAGTAGCTTACAACCTATAACCTTAACGTTGTAATTCAATTTCTGCTGTTCAATTTATAATTGAAGTTCGTATTGTAGAAATATGTAATCACAGTTATTTTAATTTTATTGAAATTGAATTGTACAATTGCAATATTTCGCATTGCACAACAAAGTGATATTGTATAACTAAGAAGTTTTGGTACTTCGTGTGGTAGCTTGTTGACTGCGTGACGATTTTGGTTTTAGGTTGACGTTGAATTCTGCGAAATTCAAGTCTAGTTCAAGTTATTGTTGATTATTCAATTTACATACAGCTCTCACGAACAATTTCGAGAGAAAGTACTCCCGTGCTAAGTGCAAGATAGGTCAAACTAGACAAAAAGAGCACAGGTAAGCCTGACTGGTCGAAAGAAAGAGGTGTGGCTCTTCGGCTGACAGGTTCCACCTTCTTCCTTTTGTCCACTTTCCTCCATAAGAAGTAAATGCCGGAACTCAAAGCCACCTTGGCTCTGTTAGGAACCACCCGGAAAATGGGATCGTCCCAATCAGTTATGTGGAGAAAATCGGGTAATGTCAAAAATTGATCCGCATAATCCCTGTTTGCATACCACCGCAATTGAGGCTTTCCATGTTTGGCAGAAATCTGCTGAAATTCATGTAAATACTCATCTAGTTTACTTTCTGATGTCACAAATGCTGTTTGACGTCGGGCTAAATTCCCAGTAACAGCTGTATCAAGGTCCGCCGGGCGGAAATAGAGTAACTTCCTGGTCTGGTAAAGCTGATGTAAAAATGTTGCCAAATTATCGTGCTCATGATCGTTGACTAAAACAATAAACGTTAGAAGTTCAGTATAAAATCGGCACTCATCCTCATCATTATCTTGGTTGTTCTCATCATCGTTACATGGGCTTCGTAGAATGTTTGGAGTTGAAGAATTCTTGTGGATAATCTTCACCCATCCGTGATAAGTCCCAATTTTCCAGTCACTGAACCTCCTTTTGTGGTCATGGTAAGGTCTTAACTTGCTAGAATATATTTGGAATAAGGTGAAGTTGCTTAACTCCAATATGGATTTCCAATGGGCCAGGGGCGGCGACCAGGTCACGATCGATTTCAGAGTTCCTTTGTATGCATTCGACAGAATAATGGCCATAATAATCCAACTTCCGTACAGAAAGTAGAAAATCCTGCGTAAATAGAAACTTTGGTTACGTCTGCCGTCCGGTAAGGGATTCCACTTTACCACTTGTTCCACCAGAATACATATAGTCCAGGTCGAAACTAGTACTACGGCTTGAAATTGCAAGAAAATTCGGGTTTCCAAAGCAGATTGAACCCCCGAAAAATTCAGAAGGACCGTAACCAACACCGTCAGTAATAAGCTGAAAAGAATTGAGAGCCAAGTAAATATATCCAGCGGTTGCAAGAAAATAAAATTTAGCCTTCGGTTTTGGTCCACAACGGAATCGCTGGTGATAAATTTGAACTTCTCAGATCGCCCTAGAAGAAAGCAAATAGGTTTTTTTTAAATATTTTAAATTAATTTCATTAATTTATCAAGCGTTATTATTGTACTTGATTAGCCGGCACAGCATAGAAAGACTAACCGAGCACAAATGCCAGAGGAATATTGCCTCTTGATTTAAATAAAGCAGGTCCTCGCTGAATAAACGGGTAGAAGTAAGTTAGATAAGAGAACTCGAACTTGTCTGGGAATGTTACGTTGACTCCTTCCAACAAAAAAGTCAATAGAGATTCCCTCTCCGATCCATTTTTGAACCCAAGTGCTAAACTCCGGGATCTGTCGAAGGTCGGGATTCTGGAAACAAATTCGTCCGTGATCCAAACGACGTCGGCGTTTACTACCTTCCTAATTGACTGTAAACACGGTTCAACCGCAGTGCAAGTTACCCGCCAGTACACAGCAGGAAGTCCTCGATTAACGGGAACACAATATTGACAATAAAACGTAACCTCCACCAAGGTCTCTTCATTGTGCTTGGGACATCCAGAAAATGTGAGGAGGTAGAACTGTAAATGCTTGTTTATACGACTATCCCTAGGAACCAATTGGCCCAACAAATCTACAAGAGGATTTTCTTCGGTATCTGACCCCTGCATGCTGGTCACGAAATAACAGAAGTTATTCTGGTAAATAGAAATGTAAGTCAAAAGGTAGGGTAGATTTTTTCCATTTAGAGAAATGAAATGTGGTTCTCCTGTGAATCTGAGAGGATGACCAATAACAAGGCTGGCGGAACACTGACGTGTTCGCCAATTTTGTGATAATAAACTGACGCGAAATTTTGCTGTGACATCAGATCTAGACTCGCCTATATTTTTTGTGTTCAAAACTATAATCGGGGTAGCAGAGGAAGAAAAACTAATGTACAGATTTGAGCTAAGTTGGAAAATTTGAACTGTGCAAAAGCGATGAGCCTGAAAAATTTGTTGAACTCCTGCGTTAAAGTTAAATTGCAAGACCTGGTTTACTAAGGCTAGATTTTGAGAAACTACAAGCAAAAAAACTGCTCCAACAAAAAACATCATGTTTGGTTCAGGATTGGATTTTAGTTGACACTTTGGACTAGACAAGTTACGAAACTAATAAGACAAACGTAACAACTGCTGCTATTATTGCATTATACCCTTGCCCTTGCCATTGTTCAAATGGATAAAACCAGGTATCCAGTTAAGCTAATTGCCATTTTCACCTGAACGCGTCAATTCTAGTGCAAACAAGAAAAACTCATAAACCTTAATGCTCTGTTTAGGAATCAGATACACACACTCATCCACGTGTCGAACCTACGAACACTCAAATACCCTATTTATATAGTTAGGTTTTAGCCCATGGTATACTCAAGAGATGCCCTGTGTATTATGCAACACCCGGGTAATAAGCCCTCCGAGGTATGATTCCTCGTAGGAGGTCCACGTTACCACTTACACCATCACAAGATTCAGTGAGGGGCTTAATCTCAATGAGATACACCA
>JAQGBT010002181.1:0-25726 GCA_034698585.1 Disparrhopalites patrizii
AATACGCCAAGAGCTTACTGTAGTAAGTTTATACTACTTCATTACTGAGTGACTGCAATAGGCTAAGCAACGCCTTCACAGCTTCCTCTCTGACGATGCCATGAAGAAGTGCACAGTCGGAACTCAGATTAATAATAATAATAATAATAATAGGCAGATAATTCTGGAGAAAAGAGGTTAAGAACAAAATCAAAGTAGGGAGAGAAGAAAATCAAGGGAAAAGAGCCAGTGGAAATCAAGGAGAAAGAGAGGATATAAAGAGCGAAGCATGCAATAGGAAAAGTGAAAAGTATGAAGAGAGAATTGGGAGGGAAATAGAAAAAAGGAGGAAAAGAGAAAGGCCCAAAACGCGATACTAATCGACAGGAAAGCAAAAATATGAAGAAAAAAATAAAAGGGAGAGAAAAAGAGAAAGCAAACTGAAAAGTAAAACATATAAGGAAGAGAAAAAGAGAAAGCAAAATGAAGAGGGAAAAATAAAAGGAACAGAAAAAGAGAAAGCAAAATGAAGAGAAAAAAATAAAAGGAACAGAAAAAGAGAAAGCAAAATGAAGAGGAAAAAATAAAAGGAACAGAAAAAGAGAAAGCAAAATGAAGAGTAAAGAACATAAGAAATATAAAAAGTGAAAAGGAGATAACGGAGAAGTTAAATGGGAAAGATAAACGGAGATAAAGTGAAAAAAGGAAAAGAGAGTGGATTGGAAAAGAAATTGGAGAGAAAAGGAAAGACAAACACAAAAAATGGAGAGGAAAAGAAACGGATAGGAAAAAAGGATAAATGATGAGGATAAGAGGAATAACGGGAAAAACAGAGACAGGGAGGAGATAAAGGATGAGAAAAAATGGGAAAAAATAGGAAAAACGGAAGAAGAAAAGGGAAATTAAAGAGACAGGGCGGGGAAAAGAGAAAAAACTCGAGAAATAAAGAGAGCGAGAAAGGAAGAGAGAAGAGGAGCAGAAGAAGGAGTAAAATTGGGAGGGAATGAAAGACGAGTAAAAATCAGCTAGGAGAACGAAGAAATAATTAAAGAAGAAAGCGAGCTAGTTAGGAAAATATATAAGTACATAATATGTATTAATTTGGTCGCATAAATGATCCCCACAGCCCAAAGCGAAGTCTTCCGAGTAATGTTCGAGTCGAACATGATAGAGAAGAAGTCGAAGCGGGTGATAATCCGAGACATGTCCGCGGGGGCCGTTCGGGAAATGCTCAACTTCCTCTACACGCGGGACACCACTCACTTTGACCAGAACATCGACATGGCCATCGAGATGCTCCACGCGGCGGAGAAGTACATCATAGCGGACCTTCGCCGGGCGAGCGAGGACGCCCTCCAGAAGCAGGACCTCACCCAATTGGGCATCGACGACATCCTCGGACTGTACATGTGCAGTCGACAGCTGAAGATGCCACAGGTACAGATCAACGCTTTGAATGCGCTAAAGGCGTAAGTTCTCATTTCTGGATCAACGTCCCTTTTTCTTTCCAAAAATATAAAAAAAACAATATTAATGTCAATCGAATCGACGAATTTCCAAAAATTCCGAATTTTTTACTTTCAAAATCGTAAGATGCATCTCCCAAAAAATATTTTTACTTTCTCCAGATTAGTGTACATTTTTTTCAATAATTAAATTTTCTTGCAGGAAAGGCCCGTTCTTGGGAGCCTCAAAGGCGTTCGAGAGATTCTGTTGTGATCACCCGGACATCATTCCGGATTTCTTCGCCGAGATGTCCTGCCTTCCTTAACAAAAATTCCTTCCCATCTATTCCATTTCCACTGTATTATTCTTGTTAAGCCTGTAAACTTTTGATGTACAAAGCCACCAATTTATTCAGTTGTTAATAAACGAGAAACATAAATAGCACTTCCGCAAATTTGCATCCGCACAAACTCCTTTCTGGGGAAGAAATAAAACGCTTGTTCCATGAATAATTAGCACGGCACAGAAACTAGACATTTCCCATAAGCCGCCCCCGCATCGTTCTTTCAGCAAAAGTGTCATTCGTATAATCCAAAAATGACAGGAGGAAGTCGGAAGGTGGGACAAGGATTTCCTCCATAATTATTTTATTGGGCATGTGGCTTAAAAAATCTTTTTTGGCTACATTGTTCATTATGTTTTCTTGGGGAAAGTCCACGAAAATTGCCATTATCATCAGTAGCCTCCTTCACTGATATGTGCGAGGACGTGATGAGAGCGTTGGAAAGTGTTTCAAAAAGAAATGTGTGCCTACGCGGGCGAGGTTTTGAGGTGCAATATTTAAAATGGGACGTAAAACGGCCTTAGTTGGAAATTGGAATTGGAGATGAGAGAGAGAGAGAGAGAAATACAGAGAGAGAGCGAGAGAAATACAGAGAGAGAGAGAGAGCGAGAGAAAGGCGAGAAGAAGAACAAGAGAGAGTGAAGACCTCTCTAAAAGGATGCGAGAGGAGATTAGCATGGAAATGAGGGGAGCGACACAGTAAAGTTTTGATTTGACTTTTTAATAAATTGACGACCTCTCAGCTTTCTCTTTGCTCCGTCTACAGTGTTTTCTCTTCTATTTTGGCCCTTTCGATGTCCTCCGCCGTTTGTATCTTTCCCCGTTTTTCCTCCGGTTGTCTCTATCTGCTAACTTCTACACGGTCGTACAGCATGTTTATGGGGAGCGGTAAAATTCTAAGATTCAGTGTTGCTACGGGGAAAGGTTAAAAAATGTGGAGCAGAAATATTCGGAGTATTTCCTGCACTCGTAAAGGCATTTTTCAGGCGGGAAGCTTCTGCTGGTAGGCACTAGAGGGCGATCGGTCCACTAGGATTTTGTAATTTACCTTTGTACATCTTTTTTTCATGCTTCACATTCTACTTTGCCTTTCTTCCCCGAATATTTTTGTTACTTTCTCTTGCTTTCTTTCTTCTCTTTTATTCTTCTTTAGCATTCTTTCTTTTTTTTATTCTGGTTTGACTTTCTCTTGATTTCTCTCCTTTTTCTCACTTGCTGTTTGAGCCGCTGACGTCAGATAAAATTAAATTAAAAATTATAAAATGAAAAACTTGGCTCTATTCCCCTCTTTCTGCCTTGGGCACATGCGTAATATCCAATGTAACTCGGAACATTCTTATCTAAAAATAAGCATGAGCATGAGCCAATTGCAATTATCGTTTAACCCGTAAAGCATGCCACGTTGTCTGCTTAAATCCATTTCTAATACTTCCCGCACCCCCCAAAATTCCCCGGGTAAATCGTGTGAGCAAAATTCCCCACTGTCCATGTATTTTCCTGTGTATACATACAGACGCTCAAAGGCTTTCATCCGCATTCCAACGTTATATGGAGGGTTTGGAGGGATATTGTCCGAAAATTGTACATGGTACACTTGACATTTGGATAAGGATTGACTATCTCTCCCGTCCAATGACAGACTGGACTGTGCCGGGGAGAAAGAGAGATTTTAAAGGAGAGGGAGAATAAAAGGGAGAAGATAAAGGGATAGGAAGAGGATAAAAAGGAAGAGGAATGGAGGGCATTGGGTATTATTGATAGGTCATATAGATATGACAAATGAGCACTTTGCGTCAACTACATATTCCTTGTGTGAGCCCATTGTTTCCAAGCCATTAAACCAATATTGGCAATATTAGAGGAATGCCCTAAAAACTCTTGAATTCTTCAATGTCTCCCTTTTTTTCCTCTCTCTCTCTCTCTCTCTCTCTCTCTCTCTCTCTCTTTGTTTCTCTATCTTTTCCTCTCTTTTCTCTCTCATCTCTCTCTTTCTCATTCGCTCCTTTCTCCCGTTCCATTACTCCCTTTAGAGCACAAAGGCAGAGCTGAGAAAAAACTTCCACAAGAGCTTCCTTTTTTCATCCCATACCACAAAAAAGCAATAATATAATAGCTTTATGATCTACTATACAGAGATATATGTATGCAGTAGCCTATATCCGAAAGTATACGGAAGGAGAACGCACTCATTCCCTCACATTCCATCATCAACCGCTCTTTGGCACCTTTTTTTCTTCAAAAGTTGGATGGAGAAAAAAAGTTTTTCCCGACTTGCTTTTTGATCCTCTTTTCCATTTGTGGGGGAATTCTGAGGAATTCACTTAACACTTCTTTAAATTGCGCCTAAAAATCAATTTTTTTTTGTGTTTGGGAAGTTTTTGAAAGGAAGTTTCTTGATTCCGAACAGAATGTACTGATTTTTGGGGAGCTTTTGCGGGGAAATATTTCTATCTGTTCAGTGAAAACCTTTGGGATAAGACTAACATTTATTTTATTTATCTACAATATATTTATAATTTATCTGCAAATTGCATCTTCATTTATTGGGAATTTTCACGTTTTGGAATTACAAGAAATTAGACAAATTGTGTATCAGAATTTAGTGATTTAGTTTAATTTAGTGATGTTTCTGCAAATGAAATTAGAGTACTGGAAATTGTGTTGACTTTTCGTCCAGACGATACAGATGAGTAGCCGTAATTTTTAAGCAAACGAAAAGCGTATGTATAGCATTATTTAGATTCGTAGAGCTTGTAATGGCCTTTTATCTCAGACCGAAACAAGTGTAAATACGCGGGAATCTGGAATCACTAGGAGGTTGATTATACCGTGAGACTCTGGGAGATGGATCAAAAGAAGGAGGAGGTGAAAGCAAGTGGCATTTAGATGAGAGTGAAAGGCCTTTTTGGGCCAGAATGTTGATTCTCCTGCGGTTTCTCCATCAAAGCCGGTCTCTTCCTGGATCTGTCTCCACTCGTAATATATTAGGGTCTCACTGGCATACTCACTATAGCTGGTCTCTTTCTTGTACTCTGTCTCCGTTTCTCTTCATTTTACACTTTCTTGTCGATCCATTCCGCATTTTCCCTTCTTTTTTCATTGATTATCTGTTTTTTGCTTTCTGGCGTTCTTCGTTCCTTTATTTCTGCCTTTTATTACACTCTCTCCTCTCTTTCCTATAATTTCCCTTTCCCTCTCCCGTTTTTGTTCTCTCCTTAAAATATTCGTTTCTCTCTCTCCTTAAAATATTCGTTTCTGTCTCTCCTTCAATTTTCGCTTTCTGCCTTTCTCGTCCTCTCTTTCTTCCTTTGTACTCTTTCATTCCTTCCATTTTCACTTTTTTCCTTCAATTTTGCTTTCTTCATTCTTTTTTCTCTCTCCATCAATTTTCACTCCATTTTTTTTCTTTCTCTTTCTCTCCTTAAATACTTATTTTCTATCTGTTTCCCTTTGTCCCCTTAAATTCTTGCTTTCTCTCGCTTTCCCTTTGCCCCCTTGGATTCTCGCTTTCCCTTTGTCCCCTTGAATTATTGCTTTCTCTATCCTTACGTTTATCTCATTGAATACAACTTTTCTATCTATTTTCCTTTATCTCCTTAAATTCTTCATTTCTCTCTCTTTCTCTTCTTAAATTCTTCCTGTCTCTCTCTTTCTCTTTGTCTCCTTAAATTCTTCCTTTCTCTCTCTCTTTTTCTTTGTCTCCTTAAATTCTTCCTTTCTCTCTCTTTCTCTTTCTCTCTTTAAATTCTTCCTTTCTCTCGTTCTCTTTGTCCCTTAAAATTCTTTCTTTCTCCGCCTTTTCCTTTGTCTCCTGAAATTCTTTCTTTCTTTCTCTCTTTCCCTTTGTCCCCTTGAAAGCTTGCTTTCTCTCTCTTTATTCTCGTTGTCTCCTTCAGATTTTCCTTCCATTCCGCTCTTGCTCTCCGTCGCCTGCAATTCTTGCTTTCTCTCTCCTTCAATTTGGCAGTGCTTTCTCTCGTTCAACGTTTGCATTCCCTCAAATGTTTCCTTTTCCTCATGCTTTACAATCTCTCCATTATTTTATCTTCGTTTCTTTACTTGACCTACTTTTTATTTATCTGCTTTTACTCTTGGCTCTACAGATAACTCCATTTCTCCTTCTCTTTCTTGATCCGTTTCCGCTTTGTCGCTTCCTTACCATCTCTATTCACAACAGCTAACTCTTTTTCTTAATTGTCCTTCCATTTTCTCCTCATCTTTCCCCAGCATTTCATCTGGCTCCATTGGTTTAGTTGCCAATTGGCGAATTTTCCTCGAAGTCCTCATTAACCACTTTTTCCGTTAGAATATTATTCGGCTCTATTTCTGGACCTCTCCCATGTTTTCCCCGTCTCTTCCCTTTGTTTTTCCCATTTCCACCACGTACTCCTCTTATGTCCCCGTTGGACGCAGCGGCTGGCCGTCTAGTCGGTGGTCGTGTTGGTTTGGAGTGAGTAAATGGAGAGCAGAGGAGGGAAATTTGCAATTCAAAACGCTCGGTGTGTCAATGATAGTCTGTGATGAGGATGGCTAAAAAGTGGTGTTCGCCATGTAAAAAGCAAGTTATTTGCTGGCAGGTCTGTTGGAAATGGCAAGTGCCTCTCTTGCTATCTTTTAGCTCGAATTTGAGCTATTTTCCAAAGTGTAGCCAAAACCATTCCCCGCCCCCTTGAGGTTCTCTGTCAGTCAATCTAAAGCCCTTTTGGCTCCGATTTACCCGCTCTGCATATACCAAATACAATAATGGCTATTGTATTTTCCCGTAAAAAGGAGTTTCCGGCACAAAAAGGAGTAAAAAAAATGAGTAAAAAAGGAGTAAAAAAAGGAGAAAAAAATGGGGAAAATCGTGGTCCTTTGACAATTGCGGCTTTGCTAATGGGACGCCACTGAGAAGGGGTTCGGAAGGCTTATGGAAGACCTTTGTGCTGGAGAAGCTGGAGAAGCCCTCACATTTCCTGGAGTACTCAAGTCCTAAGCTTCCCGCTCCTTCTAAGAGGATATGAGAGCTAAAAAAAGGACGTATAGTGAAGGTATAATTTTTTTTCTGGGGGAAAAAAATTGTTAGTGGTCTCTCCTCTGGAGAAATTGCTCCAGTGTTAACACACACCCTCGCACTTGCAAAAATAATTCTCCTCTTGCGGGAATTGGTGGGAAAGAGGGCCGGGAATGTGGACATTAAGAAACATGCTCAAGATGCTACTTTGCGTCAATGTCCATACTTGGCTCCTTTGGGGGGAAGTGAGAGTCCTCCGGGGAAGAGATGATATGAAGAGCCTGACCGTAACACGGGAATATATGGACTTTCCTCGTACGTGAACAACTTTATTCTCCTGGAAAAATTGCTGGAAAAGATCCTATTTCCTCCTCAAAAACCTGAGTCTCCGTTTTTCGGGGGGCATCAAAAAAGTAGGCCATTTCTGGGGCATTTTTTTTCTCATCTTGTTCCGGAATTTTTTGGGGGAGTGACCAGGCTTTTTCTTCCGTTTGTGTAAGCCTATGCATTATGTGAAAGTGTTGCTATTATTGTGTGTTGGATGACCTTTGACCTTCTCCGAAAAAGATATTTTTTGCCAGGCTGTAATGTGTTTTTGTATCCCCCATTTGGTTATACATACAGACAAGGCTTTGTTATTTTGGGGTCTTTCCCATTTTCGCCTTTCAGTATAGCTTTGGTCTTCAACAAAAATAAGCAAAATAAAAAGATAAATAAACTGGAAATTTCAAGGAGCAGAGAAAGCTGTTGATTCAGAAAACTTTGGGCAAGGATTTCCATATTTGCCTCTTCAGCCCCGTGAGGAAGGCGATTAGAAAGTCATTGTAATCCGTGTAAAGAGAGAAAAACATTTGTTGAACTATTTGTTAACATTAGCCATTTATAGACACAAAATTCCAAAACTAACATCAAAGCTGAAGTTTTAACTCCATCAGAGATTGAGTACAACTTTGGGCTGTCAAAATTCAGAGCCATTCTTGTTTTTTCAGGAGCTGCATATTAAGTACGTACATCCCACAGGTTTTACAAGTTCTTGGATGACTACCATTTGCATGCATGGGAAAGTTAATGATGCTTCCGGCATTTCCGAATGATAAATAATGTATTTAAATTACGCCGCTTTTTCGAAATTTGATTAAAATGATTTAACTTAATCAGAGGTGGCTATTTCTGTGGGGAAAACTTTAATTAGCAGAATTAAGACAAACAAACAAATGAAGGTAGGTATGCCAAAATTAAAAGGTAAACATCCGGGAAATAAAAAGCAAATCAAAAAACTATCAAGGAGAGCTTCAGTCAATAAAATTCACGAAATAAATTTATAGTGGACAAAAAGTAGTAGGGGTCTTGGAAAGAAATAGAGGAAAGTATTTTTTGTAAATATAAAGAGAGAGAGAGAGGAATAGAAAGAAGAAAGGAGAGATACAATATAAAATATAATATAAAGTGTAAAGTAAATAGAATGAGAAAAAGAAAAACTAATAGAAAGAGAACAGGAGAAATTAATAGCGATGAACAGGAGACAGTAATAGAAAGAGAAATGGAGAGACACAAATCAATAGAGACAGAGAATTAAAGCGAGACAACCCAAAGAGAGAGAATTAAAGAGAGACAAGGAAAGAGAGAGATAAATAAATAGAGACAAGGAAAGAGAGAGATAAATAAATAGAGACAAGGAAAGAGAAAGAAATAGGGAGAGCAAGGAAAAACGAAAGAAACAGGGAAAGCCTGTGAATAAGGAAAAATAAAGCCAGGTGAAAGAAATAGATATAAAAGGAGAAAGAGGAGTCAGAAAGAAATAGAGACAGAAAGTAAGGAGAAATAGAGAGAGAAAGTAAAGAGAAATTGAGAGAGAAAGTAAAGAGAAATTGAGAGAAAGGAAAGAGAAAGTAAAGAAAAATAGAGAGAGAATGTAAAGAGAAATTGAGAGAAAGGAAAGAGAAAGTAAAGAAAAATAGAGAGAGAATGTAAAGAGAAATTGAGAGCAAGTAAAGAGAAATTGAGAGAAAGGAAAGAGAAAGTAAAGAAAAATAGAGAGAGAACGGAAAGAGAAATTGAGAAAAAGTAAAGAGAAATAGAGAGAGAACGGAAAAAGAAATTGAGAGAAAGTAAAGAGAAATTGAGAGCAAGTAAAGAGAAAGTAAAGAGGAATAGAGAGAGAAAGTAAAGAGAAATTGAGAGAAAGTAAAGAGAAAGTAAAGAGAAATAGAGAGAAAGTAAAGAGGAATTGAGAAAAAAGAGAAATAGAGAGAGAAAGTAAAGAAAAAAGTGGGAGAGAGAAAGGAGAAATTAAAGGCAAAAATAGAAAGAGAGAGAAAGAAACAATAGCAAAAAAAAAGAGAAGGGAGAGAGAAAGGAAAAACGAGAGAAAAGCGAAAATAGAATATAACGAAGAGAGAGAGATAAAGGAGAGAAATACAAAGAAACGTGGAAAGAGAGAGAGAAAGAGTGAAAGGGAAAAGGAGAGAGAGAGAAAGAGTGAAAGCGAAAAGGAGAGAGAGAGAAAGAAGAGACGAAAAAACATGGCCAGAATACGTAAAATACACCCTTGAAAGAAGCTCCGTATGTATTGATCCGGCCATTATTTTTGCATTATGTGACACTTGAGAAGTGCAGAAGGAAAGTTAAAAGAGACAGTGAATGGGGAGAGAAAGACAAGGAGAAAGAGCATCTCCAAAGAAATTCCGGTTGGATCCTATCACACTACCAAACTTTTCCACCAGCCTGTCTTTCTCCCTATTTGGGACGTATTCTAATTTGTTTCTCCATACATACATTTTTGAACTCTCCCAAAAATGTACGAGTCTGAAAGAAAAGTATGGCAAACCTGATGTGTGCCTACTTCCAATGTTATTTTATTCGTCTTTTGCGAGAAAAAAATAAATAGTAAGTGCGCGCAACTCTTTTCTCCAGCCGATAAACAGGCTGATGTGTTGTATAATAATTTATTGAAATTGACAAAGCTAATGTTTTAGAAATTTCGTGAGTTCAAAAAAAAATCTAACCCACTTTGCGCCTGCTGCTCCCTCAGAATTTCTCCGGTTGTTATTCTTGCGTTGTTCCATTTATTTTTCATGGCATATTTTTTTCCCCAAAAACGGGAGAAAACCAGCAGTAAACCTAACGTGAGCATTGAACCTGAAATATGCTTTTTTTTTCATTTAAAAAAGGTTATATAAATAAAGTATTTTATACAAAAATATCAATGTATGATTCTACCCATTACTTTGATGCATTGCTTTGATGGCTATTTTAATATTTCTGATTGCTGGAATATTTTTGGAAATTATTCTTAAAAGATGAATGCCTAATTTTGAAAATAAATATGATTTCAAATATGACCAGATAAAAAAATATCCGCACATTTTTTAGTCATGAAAAAATCACTTTTATTATGATAAATCTCAAGCATTTCCTTAACACAAATGGTTTTATGGGGAGAATACATTTTTACATTCCATACATACATAGATATTTGTGGCTTTAACTCACATATAGTTATATGACCTTATAAGATACATTAAAATGAATGTATATATACAATGTACTTTTATATAGCTTGCTGTGGCCGCAAGGGAATTCCGACGTATTCAAACCAATGACAGAAGCAAAATGGCATGTATTTAATATATGCTTATATTAAATGTTATGCACATATATATAACATAGGCTTATATATACATACAAATACATATGTACTTCATTTTGACCTCGATAGTCATACTCATCTACAAGGATTTATAGACCTTAAACGGGATTATTACTAACAATACAATTAAATTAATTTGAAGGCTGCGGATGTTTAGTGAACATACATACATACGTTATACACATATGTACACATATATGTGTACATGCATATATTGTATAGGCATATCCTTGTATATGCTATACATTGTAAACGCATATATGTATATGTATATAATGCTCAAATATATCTTCCGGTCAAATACTGCTTATTGCTTAAGCATGTAATTAGTCTCATTAATTTGTGTATACTGATGCATATACGTATATTATACATATACGCATTCATATAAGGAAATCTAAAACCTGATTTTCAGCATGTACAAAAGGATGAATGTTGTCATATGGAAAAAACAGTATCAAAATCCGTAACAAATTGGCTACGAAGACCGTTTTATGATTAAATTTGATTTTTAATTATGATTTATCTACATTTTACTTTAACACATTTTCCCCCGCATTTATTCATATAATTTATATCAGCAATTAATTTGTTTGGAACGAGGATGTGATATTTGCCTCTTCAGAATATTAATGGCTTAACCGTAGAAAAAAAAAGTCAAATTCGGGTGTTTGCTCTGCTTCGTTTACGCTTGATTTAAAAAATTCGACACGGGCAATAAAGCATAACATTTTCTATGTAATAATTTCATTGGCTTTTCAAAGGCCTTACATCTATCGTAAGTTTAATTAATTAAAATAAATAAAATAAAATGATGTAATTATTTATAATTCCCATAATTTAAGATTTCTCCATTAAAAGCATCTTTCTTAAGATTATTTGCTTATATTATTGTTTCAAGTAATTAACATCTACATATACACACCTACAATGCTTAACTAGGGTTATAACATGCTGTGTAATTTGTACGTAGATAATTACGGCAATTAGTTGTCCTTTTAGCCTTGTACACTTAACTTTAATTGAGGACATTTTAACTCTAATTTTTACAATTTTATTGTGATGAAATTAATCCTTTGTTGCCTTAACTGATATTATTTTACAACTATTTTAGTCACATTTTAATTACATGCCCTTGTATTGCACACATATTGCCTTTCACTTTCATGTACACGTTAAATCCCATAAAAAGTATCTCAATTATAATTACATAAGTTCTACAATTAAAATAGAAAAACCGCGACTCCAGCCTCCAGTCAGGGATTTTCCTTTAATTAAAATACGTCTAATTATTTCTAAATGTTAATCAATAAAGTTTCCATTCATTAACCATTACAATATATATGTATGCATGTATATACAAATGTCCAACTAACTGTAAGACATTTCTATCTACGGATTTTGTACACTTACTAAAATTACAATTAATTAATAATAATTAATTTGTAAGAATACAACAATTACAACATTCCCCGTTAATGCTCCGTTATATATACTTCTGAATTAATTTAATACATATACATTTTAGACATTAAATCCTTTTGACCATTAAATCCTATACTTTTTGCATATTCAAAGCGATTCCAAAACACGTGAAAAGGGCTTGGCCTACAAAAGCTAATGGGAATCGCTTGTAGCTAATATTTTAATTTATTTTTATATTATTTTATTTTCATTTATATTCTAGATGAATTGAAAAATGCACCTTTTTGCCCCATTTGCCACCACGGGAGGCCCACACCATATATGTATAGGAAGGGGCTACTATATATGCAGTTACTGATATTTATTGTACGTCCTTATAGTCACCATTTACACAATTATAATTCCTTTATCATTAATTTAATTAATTTCCTTCATTATAATTATTTTTGAAACGTTAAGTATACATTTTTATCTAGTTCAATTATACGTCCTTTATGATTTATACATATGTACACAGTATACTCTTACGGACATTTACATGGTTGCTCTTTGAAAGCTTCATGACGTGTAATCATTGTGAAGAAGATGATCTGTACATTTTAATTGTAAATGAATGGATTCAATAGAGATCTATACCTAAATATGCGCACATAGCTCGATTAAACGTACGTTTGCATAGGAATATATACATTGTACGGGGACACATGCCGCCAAAATGGGCTTAAAAGACATATTTGAACAACATTGCAGACGCCATAATAATTAACAATAACAAGAAATCACAATCCTTCCACTCCAAAGCAATCCACGCTTCTTTTTGATACATTTTGTACACTTTTAGATCATTTCAGACATTAAATCCTGTATTATTACGTTTTTTTTTGGAAGCGAGTTTATATGAATTAAACGTGAAACCTTTTTTTTTTGGGGGAGAAACGAATGATATTGTTGAAAAAAAAAACGGATGAGGCTTCTAAAAATTGGAGGGAATTTGTAGATTTAAAAGCAGATGAAATCCCTCCGGAGGGAAGGAGAGGAAGGAAGCATATGTGGACCTTAGGAAATTCCGGAGGCAGTGATAGAGAAAAAAAGAATAAAAAACTGGAGAATCACACTACCCCATGATCCCCAACCTTCTGGCCTGATTTAGCCACACGTACTGAGGATGGAACAATGCCAAAGAGCATTTCCCAGGAGGAGATAGTTATTTTTTTCTGGAGAGAAACAGGATTTTTTTGGGGGGTTTAAAAATGTTTCACAAATTCACCGGAATCTGGCTCAAATATAAAAGAAAGAGAGACGCACGTAGTTTTTCCTCGTAAAATCCTTTCCTAACTTTTCCTATGTGGTTTAAAATACACCCGTCTTCTTGTATATCTTTTTTTTTTATATATATACATAATTATGCCTTTGTAGGATCACATGTCTTTATATAAAGAATTCTGGGAAGTATCTACATTACATATGTACAGATGCTAAAGATATCTATAGGTATGCATGTACATATGTACATGTGGAAATCGCTACGGAGAAAGCTGGAAACTGGAACGAGGGAGAGAGAAAGCGAGAGAAAGAGAGGAGCAAAGAGGAACAGAGAGAAAGTTTGGGAGCGAGAGAGAGACAGAATAAGGTAAATATGTACCACACAATCACGTGCCTCGATCAATAGGAAGCAAAACTACATAAGTACAAGTCACAAGACATTTTAATTCCCATTTTACACATGTTTACTTAACCTTTTGTATTCGGAAATGATTAAAACATCTTATTATACATAAAAATAGCTCCACTTGATTGAAGCTTAGAACCAACTCATTCAAATGAATATCAAAACTGGATTTGTGGTGATATTACTGAAACTAAAATTCAATTTCAAAATCATCAAAATAAGTAGTTATACCAAAATTGATTTGAAATTGTGATTCACTCGATGTCGATTTTAATGGGGAAATTATAGAATTAAATTAATTTGAAATATTTTGCCAACCGTATTATTTAATTACTTGAATTTTTTAGGACATTTGTCAGAATTTGCAAATTTGAATTGAATTGATATGCATTTTCAATTTTATTCTTACGTTGCACCTGACATTTATCTGGATTTGCAGTTTGCAATGTAAGTTTCAATTAATTTTGAATTGCTTTTGAATTACTTTTGAATTACTTTTGAATTAATTTTGAATTAATTTTGAAATTGATTTGATTTTTCGTATTTTTCAAATTTTTGGTCTTTATTTAAAAATTAAACTCGATGTCAATTTTCTTCTTTTTTATTGCATGGACTTTATTAAAAAATTTAATTTAATTTTGGAACAGATTTAAAAAAATTTCTCCAACTTGATTGGACATTATTGGAATTTTCAATTTAATATTTAAAATGATTTGAAACCACGTTAATTTGCACTTGTGAAAACTGGCTTTAAATTTAATCTGAAATTCAAAACGGACAATTGAATTTGATTTCTGCGGTCGTTTACATAAACGCACGATTTTAAATTTTGATCTGGACTAATAAATTTCACCGAATTAATCCACCGTCTAAATATAAAAAACAATGTAGAAAAAATGAGAAAAAAATGGAGAAAACTACAAGGAATGGAAAATGGAGAAAAAATGGCTAAACTCCATTAGAATCTAATAGTTTATTAGATTCTAGTTTAGGGCAAGAAAGGGTTAGAGAAGGAATGAGTGTAAGGAGAAGAAAGAGAGACAAGACTGAGGGAGAAAGAGGGAGAGAGAGACAAAAAATGACAGAGAACGAGACGAGCGCCTACGACGACTATAGAGATAGAAAGGAGAGAAATGTAACCATAATAAGGCACAACATAGTTCTTCCTCCGAAGAGAGAGAAAAGAGAGTGTAGTAAAAATGTTTCATTTTACCATTTTTTTCTAAACAGATTGAGTCAGTAGTCGGTGTGTTTGTTTTGAGTCGGGATTCATTGTGAGAGAGAGAAAGCGAGAGAGAAAGCCTTTCATAAAAGCCAAAAAGGTAACCTCAAAAACCCCCGGAGGGGCCAGAGGCTCCATTATTACCCTTTACGTCCCTTTCCCCTCCCCGTGCCTTCCTCCTCATAATGCCCGAGCTCAAAGAGTAAATATATACGTTAATTTAAATTTTTTTTTTCGTAAAAAAAGTATGTACAGTATTTTACATATGTGTAATACTATATGCAATTTTTTATATGGAATCAAATTTGTTGTACATGTTTGCAAGCCCTCTGAAAAGCGATTCATTGGGCGCATTTCTATCTTAGAGATTTTTATACCAGCAAATATTGGTATATTTACAAGGATAGCGCGCATTTAAAAAAAAAACAAAATTCAAAATTCAGCTCCCAAGAAAGTTCATAAAAGTTCAAGAAAGTTGCGTGACTTTCACTTGCAAAGGGGAAAGTATACGTATGTGCATAAGTATTTACATAAGAATTCACGTGTCTATGCGTTATAAATTCGGAGAGGAAGAGCTCATTCTCAGCAATGGATTGCATTGCTTCGAAAGAGGGAATTCGACGAAAATTTCTGTAATTATGGTTGAAATGGGGCCAACATTTAAAGCAATTTTTTTTTTACATTTTTCAAATGCTGCACATATTAAGGGGTGATTTTCATATATTTATATAAGTGTATACACAAATATGTACAACGACCCTTTATCCATGGCCTTAATTAGTATATCTCCAATTTCCCTTATAATGCTCTACCTTACACATTAAGTATCACGCAGACAAAGAGATTTCTCCAGATTTATTTCTACTTTCCATTTTGCCTTTAAATAACTAATTGCTCTAAATTAAATAACTGGCTTTCATTTACACTTTTCCCTGTAAGCAATATTAGCAATATGTCCCTCTGTTATATCCGTTTATTTTAGGATTTTAAAATTAGCCATAATTAAGTGGGTGATTCGGCATTTAATATTCGAGGAAACTCCTTCCTCCGAAGAAATCCTTGAAAAAAGCCCGGAAAATGCCTTTCCTTTTTTTCCAAAGAACAATTTCCTGTAGGCAAACATGTAGCTATACACATTAAAATCTCCCTTAAAGGTGATATTATTCCGGCAGTATGATTTGTTATAATACTTATACTTATAAATGCAAGAGATGATATATACACAAATATATAAGTAATTCTAAATATTAACAGATTATTCACAAAGGACTGTCCGCTCTTGCTCATGTAATATGGAGACGTAGAAAAGCAAGGGGATTTTTTTTAAAAATATGTACACCAAGGGAAAAACCGGGGAAAAGGACCTCCCCGTGGTGGCATTTGGGGCAAGAATAAATAGCTAGGCTGTATATGTCTATCAAAAGTACATATATGTAAATAGGACGGTATGGTAAGAATTTTTTTTTTCAATTTTTTAGTTACTCATTTTTTTTTTGTTTTTTTTTAATTTTTTTTTTCTGTTCAAATACGAGATTCTTCCGGTGAGTCGGAAGTGTACTCCTCATATCATAATCTTTCTAACTCGGTCGTGGTCGTATGTGAGGGGTGGAGGCCGTCGGGTGTCATGGAGTAATGGCGGTAAGTGATGAATTCGGGGCTCAAACTCCCGGGGCCAGTCCCATTCCCGTTCCCATTGCCCAGATGGAGGGGCGGGGGCATGGCATGATGGAGGGCGGAGGTGGGTAGGGGCGGTGTGGGCGGATCTTGACGGTGGAGGGTCGAGTGGTTGTGGTGGTTGTTATGGTGATGATACCCGCCGAGTGTCCCCACGTTATTGGACGCCGTCAGGGCATCCGTCACGCGGTGATCCACTTTCCCGTTCTGAAAAAATTTAGATCAAAATGTCAATAATTGATGGCTCATAATCAGCTGCAAAGTGCACAAAGTCAAATTCCACTTCTCCGGCGAAAAAATGTCGGAATTATTCGGCCAAACTTTGTCAGTTGATAGTCCCTAACGTAGGAAATCTTTATATGTTTATTCTGTCGCTCTGTGACCACCTCAAGGGACACCGCAGCATTTTACACTTTTTCGCCGTTTTGGCTGCTTTTTGGCTGCGTTTTGGCTGCATTTTGGCTGGGATACAGCCGCTAATCATTGGATTTTGATTAAATTTGGCGAGGGCACGCAAAACGGAATGATCTAGATTCGGTTTTTACATTTTCCGATTTTGATCTTGGTTCGCCGAAAAATGATCAAAAACCGTGTTTTTTTGCCGTTTAGGCTGATCAGCCGCTAATAATTGGATTTTCATGAAACTCGGCGAGAACATGTTAAACTAAATTGTCTAGATCCGGTTTCTTTATTTTATTAATTTTTGCCTCCGTTCGCCAGAAGCTGTATTTTTTGCTCGTTAATACGCAATCTTTGTGCCAGTTTTTGGCGAACTGAGGAAAATTTTTTTTAAAAAATAGGGCCTAGAAAATGTAATTTAACATGTTCTCGCCGAGTTTCATGAAAATCCAATTATTAGTGGCCGAACGCCAGCCAAAACGGCGAAATACACACGGTTTTTGGCCCTTGAGGTGGTCACAGAGCGACAGACTAAAAATATTATAATTTATTTGCGCTAGAGGCTATCAACTGACAAAGTTTGGCCGAAAAATTCCGACATCGTTGTTTCGCCGGAGAAATGGAATTTACCTGCTTAAAATTAATTAATTAAAAAATTTCCGTGCAGATTAAAATTAAAATGTGCAGTCATTCTCGCATATTTCTGACCATTTAAAAACCCGAGCGTAACTATACAATCAAAGAAAAGTTTATCAAGGCGGTTAGTGCAAAAACTGTGGAATTGGCAATGCCGGAGAAATAAAAAGGGATCATATTGTAGAGTAAAAAATGGGGATTTCTTTTCGAAGGGAACTTCCCCGTTCGGCATTGAAGTCCCTGGAGGATAACAAAAGGGACGGTGAGAGGGGTGACTGACTGGAATTAATAAGCTATATATACTGCCATATGTATATATCCAGACGCCGTCCGGATGGTGAGGAATAGACAAAAGGGGATGACACGGGGAGACAATGGCGTCAAGTGGATGGATCAATGCATTGTTGTCGGCGGACCAACCACACCAACTTATGCCTCGCTTTATGCAAACGGGAGACGGGAGAGAGACAATGGGCGGGAGGATTTCAAAGAGGGGCTTCGTCCATTCATTCGAAGTTAACGGGGGAGACAGAAGGTGATGACAGGGAAGAGAGGAATGGACGCCTGGTGAAAGTGGGGACCCCAATAAATTGAAACTGACGGGGGAAGAAACAAAGGAAGAGAGGGAGGAAGGAAAAAGCAGGCAGGGAAGACATTAAAAGAGAGTGCGAGAAGAGAGACAGACGGGGAAAGACTGAAAGACAGAAAAAGAGTGTGAAGGAAGGAAGAAAGAGAGAAAGAAGGAGAGGAAAAGGAGAATATGAGAGAGAGAGAGAGAGAAATTAAACAAAATGAAGTGGATGAGAAAAGAGGAGAAACAAGGCGGGAGTGAGTGAAAATTCCAGGGAGCAGCAAAAATAGAGAGAACGAAAGAAAATAATGGAAATAAATAAACTGAATGAGAAAGCAAATCGAGAGACAGACTGAAGTCAATTGAAAGAGAAATGCTAAAAGAGAAAAGGACAGAATAAAAATGAAAGACAATCGAAAGAGAGAGAAAGAGACAGAAATAGAATAAAAGAGAAAATCAAAGAGAGACAATGAAAATAAAAACAAAAACCAAATCGAGAGACAAAGAAAATAACAAAAAACACATAGAGAGACAAAGTAAATAAAAACAAAAAACAAATAGAGACACAACGAAAATAAAAGAGAAAATCAAATAGAGACAAAGAAAATAAAAACAAGAAACAAATAAAAACAAAAAACAAATAGAGACAAAAAAAAAAAAAAAAATTGAGACACAACGAAAATAAAAACAAATAGAGACAAAGAAAATAAAAACACAAAACAAATAGAGAGACAAACAAAGAAAATAAAAGAGAAAAGTAAATAGGGAGAGACAGAAAGAAAATAAAAGAGAAAAGTAAATAGAGAGAGACAGAAAGAAAATAAAAGAGATAAGCAAACAGAGAGAGACGGAAAAACAAATAAAAGAGAAAAGCAAAGTAAGAGATAGAAAGAAAATGAAAGAGAAACAAAGAAAGTGAGATATAATTGAATCGAGAAACATAAAAAAAGTGAGATATAACTGAAACGAGAAACATAAAAAAAGTGAGATAAAATTAATGTGAGAAGAAGACAGAAATAAAAAAATGAAAGCACAATTAAAGAAAAAAATGATAAAATAGCAAAGAGAAAGTGAGAGAAAAAGAAAGGAAAGAAAGAAACAGTTAGAAAGGATACGAACAGAAAAGCAGAAATGGGGTAAGTAAGGGGGAAACAGATAGAGAGAAAAAAGGGAAGAAAAAGGAGACTCGAAGAGAGAAATAGAGAGGGAGAAAACGAAATGGAAGCAGACAGCGAGAGAAATAGAGAGAGGGAGAAAACAAAATGGAAGGAGACAGCGAGATAAAATATGGCCGGGATAGCGAAGAATATGTACAACAATGAAATATTGAAAATTGGTCAAAAAGAGTACCAGAATGAGATGCAAGTAATATTTATTGAAAAATAAGGAATCGTGGGGTGAAAAATGACATACAGAATAAGTTGCTACCTGCTGCTCAGCTGCCCTCCGCTTCCGGTATTTGACACAGGCGACGACCGTGATGAGGACGACGAAGACGATGACTCCCACACAAGCCCCAACGACCACGCCGAGCCTTCGGTGCAGGATGGACATCCTCTCGTTCCCCGTGAATGGCACCAACGTTCTCATCTGGAACAAGAAAAGCATCTTATTGTTCACCATTTCAAATAAACACAAACTGAGCCCTTTTTTCTCGTTACGATCGACGAGAAACAATTAGAACAGATCTCTCATTTCCGATCCCGTTTAGATCAGGAAGGCCTCAATTAAGATCGCCGAACGTGTATTTCGAGCGTGTTTGAAGAACGAAACGTGAAGGATGAACCAAAAACGTGTTTGCTTGAATTGAAGTAACTTTTCCCTAAAGAAAGCCGCTTTTTCCGCTAAAAATGTTCAATTACGTGCTGAACGTCAGTTGATGTTTGGAAATTATGTTTACCATGTCCGCCCTTTTTATTTACTTATTATTCTTGGACATTGTCCGCTGGGATAATTGTCTGTGAAAAGCTCCAATTCGAATATTGATCCCTGGAAATGTCTTCAAAAAGTTTCTGTAACAGATTCAAAAATTAGTGTCTATAAAAATGCATAAAGAATGTTTTTTCTTCCCGCCATTTATTTTGATGTAGGAAGGGAAATTGTGGTTCCAAGAAAAACATTGGTCAAAGTCTTTCCTCTGTACTTTCTTTTTCATCGTAACATGTCAAAGTAAAATGAAAAACGTGTACAAATTGAAGGTAAAGACCAGCGAACACATCGTCTCACTCTCACATTTATCATGTATACCTTTGTAGGCGGGATAAATTCATTTTGCGCACTCCCATTGGAATTTGTATTAAGCACACATGGGAACTTCTAATATGTGTACACACTCCATGCCCTTGTTCCGGGGAAATGGGAAGTGCAAATACTAATATTGGCTAAAAAACACACTCAACTCACCCGTACTTGACGAGGAAGCAGGAAGCCAAAGACAAATAGAGAGAGAGAAAGAGGGAATGACAGAAAAACAGACGAAAAGAGAGAACTGCGTTGAAAGGAAAATGCTGGAGGGAAAAGATGAAACCAAAAAGGGAGAAAACAGAGATAAAGTAACAGCGACAACGAGAAAATCCAAGAAAAAGCGAAATTAAAATCCGAGAGAGAAAAAATATAGTACAAGCAGAAAGAAAGCAAGAGAAAGCGAAAAACACAGAAACAAAACCAGAGAAAAACCAAAGAGGAAGTAGCAGAAACTGGAAAAACAGAAAAAAACAGATGAAAAAATAGAGACAGTAAAAAAGAGGAAAACAGAAAGAAAACTAAAAACAAAGAGAAAGTAAAAATAGGGAAACAGAAAGAAAACGAAAAACAAAGAGAAAATAAAAAAGGGGAAACAGAAAGAAAATGAAAAACAAAGAGAAAGTAAAAAAGGGGAAACAAAGAAAACGAAAAACAAAAGAGAAAGTAAAAACTTACACGGAAGCCAGAATAAAAGTATGTAAAACCATGAAAAAGTAAAAAACCATCAAAAACAGAAAAAAGCAAGAGACAGAAGAGAGAAATTTTCAAAAATGGTACAGAGAAAGTAAAAGAAAACGCAGGAAATATAAGAAACAATGGTACTTAGGACACAGAAATTAAGTGAATTGCAAAGAGAAAGTGAACTACAGAAAATGTAAATGAAAAGCAGAGAGAGAGAAGAGCAGAGTAAACGAAAACAGCAGGCAGAAAGTAAAAGTAAAAAATAGAGAGAAAATAAAAGAAAAACCAGAAAAAATGTAAAAGTAAAAAATAGAGAGAAAATAAAAGAAAAAGCAGAAAAAATGTAAAAGTAAAAAATAGAGAGAAAATAGACAAAAAATGGAGAAAAAATAGAGAGACAAATAGAGAAAAATAAGAGGAAAAATAGAGAAAAAATAGAAGAAAAATATAGAAAAATGGAGTAAAAATAGAGACAAATGGAGGAAAAATAGAGACAAATGGAGGAAAAATAGAGAAAAATGGAGGAAAAATAGAGACAAATGGAGGAAAAATAGAGAGAAAACGTAGATAGAAAAATAGAGCAAAAATAGAGAAAACATACAGAGAAACAATAGAGAGACAGATAGAGAAAAAATAGAGAGAAAAATAGAGAAAACGTAGGGAGAAAAATAGAGAGACAATAGAGAGACAGATACAGAAAAAATAGAGAGAAAAATAGAGAAAACGTAGGGAGAAAAATAGAGAAACAATAGAGAGACAGATACAGAAAAAATAGAGAGAAAAATAGAGAAAACGTAGGGAGAAAAATAGAGAAACAATAGAGAGACAGATACAGAAAAATAGAGAGAAAAATAGAGAAAACGTAGGGAGAAAAATAGAGAAAAAAAGAGAAAACGTAGGGAGAAAAATAGAGAAAAAATAGAGAAAAATATATTATGAGAGAAAGTGAGAGAGCGTGGAAAAATGAGTAGAGAAAGTATCAGCGAGGCTTTTCGAGTGTTCCCTGAATCCTCACTCATGTGCTGAGAAAGGGGAGAAAGAGCCGAAATGAGGAGCCTCGACTTGGAATGAGATAGCATAATAAGCAGATACTTTTGTGGTTGTTTAGCATGAGAGTATTTCCTCTCACTCTCCTTCCTCTTTATTGAGATCAATAGCACGAAACTCTCCCGGTATCAATTCCCCCAACAAGTCCTCTCTTCCCCCTCTCCCAAAGACATTTTTGGCTGATTTCCAATGTATTACTACTCCCGGGATCCTCCACACGAGTACATACTCACACACTAACAAATTACACACACTCTCACAGATCCCTTGGCATTGCTTACTCAATTATTACATCAAGTACTACCATTTACTCCCTGGTTGAATTTCCGAGCACGCCAAAGACCTTTTTTTTTGGTCTGACGGGAATCCTTCCATTCTTCTTCTCTTTCCTCCCTTTCCCCCTTCTCCTCATGGGCATGGTCCATTATCATTATTATTATGCCCACTACCCCTCGCACACATCCACTATTTGCGCTTCCTTCAATTAAATTATTCCAATGCTCATCTACACGTACTTTTCTGGGGGAACACAAGGCACTATCTTCCATTGAAAATTACCGCTGGAGACTGAACCTCCCTGGAAGGTCCGTTGGCGGGTAAAAAAGACATAATTGAGCTGTAGCAGCGGGAAAAAATTAATAAAAAAAAAACTAAAATGTGCTCCATCCCTTGCTTTCTACACGTGACTAATTTAATGTATGTATACATATGTGTACAATTAGGGGAAAGAATAGTTCAACAAACGCAGGGAATCTACAGAGATAAATACAACCGGAAGAAGGAAAGCATTTCCTAATTTTCTCTCCTGTTCTAGCGCTTTTCATCAATATAAAAGGGTCTTTCACAAATTACGTCCCAAAATATATTTTACCCATACGTTGAGGCTCATCACCGTCCGTTTGGACGAAATGAAACGTCCAATTGTCGAATATTGTTTTTAGATTGGTGCCACATTTGACCCAAACCAGATTCGGTACTAATTTTTGAGTATAAAAATAAATTTAGTTTAATGTTGGTTCGTCACTGGTCTACGAATTTAAATTGAATCGGCAGCAAATATTCTGGGGGTTGAACTTGGCGCGGAAAAATCGGCATAACTTCCCCGTTCATTTCTGTTTTTTGGCTTTGGCTGCAGCAAGGAGTAAAGTACAGTCGACTCTCTCTATAACGATTCCCCTTTGAGCAGTAAAGCAGCTATAACGGCTCTTTCCTATAAAATAACTGTTACGGTGAACAGAAATTCATGTGTTAATAATTGGAGAAAGTTTTTGAGGGGGTCATTTTCTGCCATTAGAGAGGAAGAACTGTTATAAGGGAGCCCATTATGTAGAGAGTCTATTATATATTCTGGCACCTTTTATATACAGATTTGCTTCGGTGAAAGTAAATGTCCAGGAAATGTCTAAAAAATATTTCCGTGTATGCTGCTATTGAGGGTTGGAAAGGTTATTACAGTCGACTCTCTCTATAACGGGCCACCCTATAACGGTTTTGGCACTATAATGGTGATTACAAACACTCCCCAGAGAGTTTTACTATGATAAATTCACTTTCTATATCAATTCTCTCTATTACAGTTTTTTTATAACGGGGAAATTTTGAATCCCCCACCATTCAGCCTCTCCCTACAACGGTTTTAGGCCCCGCCTTCGCATGCTTCTCTCTCTATAACGATTTTTGTACTAGCTTTGAATCCCCCGCCGTTCAGCTTTATTCTCCATAACGGTTTTAGACCACGCCTTCTCATATTTCTCTCCCTATACCGGTGTTTCATTAATTTTGAATACTCCGCCATTAAATGTTTTTCTCGGTAACGATCGTGTATTATTACATATTCCATATACCGGTTTTTCTCTATAACGGTTACATATAGGGGCTTTTTTCTAAGCCGTTATAGAGAGAGTTGACTGTTTGTACATGGTTTCAGAACGATTCAAGTCCAAATTTTCTGGATTTTCCCGCTTCCATTCAAATAACGCAATGCAAGTCAAATGTAAAATTACGTATTTTTTAAATTTAAATTCGAATATTTTTGGAGGTACATTCGTACATTATTAAGATTTTGTTGGATTGAATAAATTATTTTAAAAATATTTCTAAAATGTAATTATTTTGTCTAATAGACTACATTATGAAGCAATCTCTTTCCTTCTCCCCTGAGAAACTATGGAAAAAGGACTTGAAACGTTTTCAACCCTTTTTAAATGGTATGTAATTACATGAGCGATAATTTAGAAAAAAAGGGATGCTATAAGAGTGATAATAAATGGTGAGAGCTTACCTCGGTGCACTTGGAGTAGGGAGAATTCCTGAGGGTCTCGGCGGACCTGGTGGAAAGGGCACTGCTCGTGAAATCCGCATTGTCCTCACTCGCCAGGCCCAGGACACAGACCAAATAAGGAGTGTCGGATTGGAGGTCCGGGAGACGATAAGCCCGTAATGAAGCCGGAAGTTGCCGAGTTTTTTTGATCTGGTTATTGTGATTCAGAGCATGGTAGGCGATCATGTAGCCTTGCATGGAGGAGATATTTCGTCCTTGCCAAGACACCACGGCCGAGGAGGGTTGTACGTCCTACAATAAATTGAACATCTTTCAAATTACGCTCTCTTCCTTTCACTGCACACGGGTCCTCCCTCCTCCTTTCTCCCTTCCTCTCCTTCCTCGGGACCCAGTACTTTCTCCCTCTCAACATTAAGTAGTGAGAAGGAGGCTCCCAGAGTGCACTTCCTCCTAATGTATCCACCCCCTCTAGGAATCTTTGTATCTACATGTGGGCTATGCAAGGACAAACGCTTAAAGGAAATGTATTCCTCCACACGACACTTTAATTCCCTTCCTCTTTCCCTCTTTCATGTCCTTTTTTATACTTTACTTTCACCAATGCCTTTCCTCTCCTTCTGTAACAAATTTAGGAAATTTGTTCCTGTACGACAGGGGAAAGAGAGACTGGAAGCTAGGAGACAATCTTTACTCAAAACATACACGGGGTAAAAGGAGAAACGAGAAGGAAATAATTGGAGAGAGATACATGGAGCAAACCTACGGAGAAAGCAAACGGAAAAAATCAAATAAAATCGTCAGAAATGAAAAATCAGAGGAAACAAAAATGGAAAAAAGAGAGAAAGCAAAAAGGAACAAATCAGAGAAACCAAAAGGAATAAATCAGAGAAAACAAAAATGGAAAAAAGAGAGAATACAAAAATGGAAAAAAGAGAGAAAACAAAAAAAGGAAATCAGAGAAAACAAAGGAAAAAAATCAGAGAAAACAAAAGGAAAAAACAGAAACAAAAAAGGAAAAACTCAGAGAACAGAGAACATAGAGATGGATTAAAAAGTACAAAAGCAGAAAAATAAGAAACAATAAGGTACGAAGGAGTAAAATCAGATAAAATAAGAATGAGATGCTATAAATGAAAAATTTATAGCATCTCGACACAAACCAGAGACAGAAAAAATGCAAAAAACGGTGAAGGATGCGTAGAAAAAAACGAGAAAGGAAAATTAGTGAAACTCAGGAAACTACATATGTGAAGAAATCACAAAGGAAAATAAAAAAATACGAATAGAAGAGCAAGTAAAACACAAATCAGCAGTACGAAAGAAAAGAAAAATCCAGTACAAATTAAAAGGCAGGATGAGCCAAGCAACGGGAAAAACAAATAGAAAGAGCAAAATAACGGAAAAACCAAAAAAAATAACGGAAAAACCAAAAAAAATAACGGAAAAACCAAAAAAAATAACGGAAAA
>JAQGBT010002182.1:0-25713 GCA_034698585.1 Disparrhopalites patrizii
TATATATATGTATGTATATATACATATCTGGATATAACTAAAGTTGTGTCTCACCACCCCATATTTAGGAGCCTCGGCGTCCCTTGCCCCCATCTCTCCCCTGCCGCGTAATGATCCTCATGACTAAGTGTTTACCGTCCTATTAAGTAGTACCATAATCCCACATGACTCCCATGACTTCCCTGGGTTCAGCCCGTGCCTGGGCTCTTTCACGATAATAATAATGGGGGGGGATGGGGAGAAAATGGGAACCCAGTGACTGGATGCCTTTCTCCCACATGTAAAATCTTTGGTTTTTTTTTTCTGGGCACTCCCATCACAATTTTTGCACGGTGGGGAGGTGGAGTATAAAATCATAAATACTGTTATTATTAATATTATTACCGCCATTTTTCTCCACCCTCACCATTCCCTCCACCTCTCCATTAGGTTCTGGGGCAGGTCTGGGCTTTCATTAATCTGTGTCATGTACAAAACTTATTATTTTACGACCAACACACTATTACGACTATCACTTTCCTGGCCCCCTCTCCCTGTAATTTTAACCCGCAGACGCTAAAAGCTTTTTTTTTATACGCCACTATTATCAACCATGATCTTTTGCAAGGGATTGTTCCCTTTTTTTGCGGCTTTTAAACCAACCCCGCTGGTCTAAAAGATGCATTTCATTTTCTCCGAATTTTTCTTTTGAAAAAAGTGTGATTTTGATAGGGTTTTCCCTACATTAAAATAGCATTAGGGAATATTATTGTCTCCGTTTAGAAATATCGGAGAAATTAAAGGAAGAAAAAAGAAGAAGCTCATCATTTCTGGTTTCTCCCGTCAATTTTCTCCCGTAAAAGACCATGTCAATTGGTGGAAACGAATACAAGAGCATTATTTATACATTAAGGAAGTAAAAGATAAAAGATATTTTGCAAGAAATTCTTGTGCTGGAGAAAGGCAGAGTTCCAGTTCCAATGTGGAAATTGTTCCAATAAACAATCAAAATCCTTTGTTTGACATGATGCCGAAACAAACATGTTGAATTGGAAGATGCGTGGGAATCAAATTTGGGTAATAATTTTCCCCTCAATTTATTTTCTCCATGTCGAATAATAACATTGATCGAAACTAGTTCTCCTTTGTACAGAATTTAAGTTGACGTGTACACTTTCTTCTTGTAAAAACTGTGTTTTGCTATCTCTCTCTCTCTCTCGTTGAATACTATCCTTTTTGACTGGTTGAGATGAAAGTGAAAGTTGAGAAGAAAATAAGATGGAATAAGAGCTTTGCAGGGAGAAAGAATCCCTCCAATAACTTTTTTCCCCGTCTTCTTTCGCTCTCTCTTTCTCCTTTCACGTTCCATGGAGCTTCCTTTGACACTAAACAAGCATAAAAAAGGACGTATCTTGTTTCAATGATCACAACGGGAAGAGATGGAGGTAGATAGATGTGTGTTCCTTTTTCCTATTCTCTACATTTCAGGGTCGGAGAAAGGAGCAGAGAGAGAGAGAGTGAGAGAGGAAGTTGAAGAAGAAGAAAAAGAAAAAGAGAGGAAGGAAGAAAATTGGAGGCGAAGACGAAGAAGGCTGTGTAACAATGAGTGTCGGCATTTCTACCTGATCTGTTTCCCAAAGTGGTTCCATTTCCCCCCTTGAAAATTTCTACTGATTCCTTCTCCTTATACTTCCTCTCCTTCTCACGTCTCCTTCCCATGGCTTTTTTTTTACACGGGAATCTTCTTTTGCTCCGTCTGCATCTTGGCTTTCTCGGGATTTTCCACCTCCTCCCTCTCCTATATCCTCCACTTCTTGCTGCACTTTCTCTTCTTTCACGTCTTTTCTAGTGCTTCATCATGCTTTTCTGTGTAGGGACTTTTTTTTTTCTGGGTCAGCTTCTACCCTTCGATATAGACTCTTCATTCCACCATTTCTCGTCCCTCCTTTTAAGTTCATCTTCCGGTGCATCTTTACGCCTTGGAAGACCGTTGGTTCCAAAGGGGTATTTATTCTTTTACTCCGGCTTCATCTTCCCTCCATGGATCCCTGGCCATGACATACAACACAGACAATTCTTGGAATTGAACGGAAAGGGGGTGATGATGAAGTATACACTCATCCTTTTTCATCTCCTTCCTGCCCTTCGCCTTCATATGTTGGAAGCCAAGTGCGGATTCCGGTGTCTCCGGCTTGGCACGTGATGGCAATGCTTACCTTATTTTATTTTTTTGTGGAAACAGCATTTTCGCCGGAATTCCCTGGCATGTCTGGTTGCAGGACTTGGTCTCATTCCATCTTTTTCTATTTTTAATGCCTGCACTAGTTCCCTGGACATTCAACTTTGGACTAAGGTACCTTACACGACACACCGTGCCCACGAGATTTGTCTTTATACTGACGGGTCTCAATATAATATTTAAACTCTTGCCAGTTTGCTCTCTATTTTTTTTTATTTCCTCGTTTTTTTTACCAAATTTTCTTTGGACTTAAAACCGCTTTTATTTCTTCCCAATGCTGTCTGGTAATACGCTCTGTGTCTCCAGCTTTCTCTTTGGACCCTGCTTTCACTTTGACTCTTGATTTCTCTTAATCGCCTTTGCTTTCCCTATCTGTAGATTTCTCCTTTCCCCTAGTTTACTCTTTGTCTGGAGTTTTATCTTATTGTTTGTTTCCTGCTTTCTCTTTTTATTCAGCTTTCTCCTTGTCTCCTTACTCCTTCTTGAAGGGTACATTGCTGCTTTTCGCAATTTCCATCACTCCAAGCCTTGTCATCCTCTCCTACATTTGTATATTATTATTTTAATTTATTTACAATAACTTAGATAGCTGTTTGACATTTGCGGATTGCCACAATTAATTATATCCGTTGCACCATTTTCTCCTATCACTGCGTCTAATATTATTTTCTTTCCCCAAATATTTCTCGCTAACTCCGCCGTTGTTACTCTTCCTCCAAGAATACCTTTTTCCCTGCTTCCCTCAGTATCTTTTGTATCTCTTGGAACTCCAGACAGACTTGAGAGGGAGAGAGCAATAGAAAAATCGACCCCTTTCCTTCCTCCTTGACTGACGTGAAAAGCAATACACACACAATTTGGTTTCACTCCCAGCACAGGTCTATATACATACACATTGTGCAACCCTTAGGAGGGTAGCAAAAAAGTCAATGCATATACACATTTGTACATAATTATAGATATGCACATATACATATAGCTACATATGAAATAGGACCAGAAAATATACGAATATACTTACAAGTGCATGCATGAAGATAAATGTAGCTAAAAAAACAAGTAGAAAACGAAATGCCTTTCGCCGTTCCAGATGCAACTGCCGGGTAGATTCGGATTCTGCTATACTGGAGCCTGCACGTCCACTAATACGAATGGAGACTAGCGAATCTAACTTTCAAGGTATGTCTCCCTCTACAGTATTTGTGGGAAGGGGAAAATCATTGAAATCTAAACAATTGGATTTCATCCCCAAAAGATTTTATCCTTTTAAAGGCAGCCATATGTCGTATAAGGGCGGGAGAAGTCCAACAAAAGGAGAATACTGAAGCCAGGACATTACGAGGAGGCAAATGAGGAAGAGTGCGAGAGGGTTGCAGAGAAAAACAAATATATATTCGGTGGGCTCAATAGTCAGTGGAGGAGGCTGGTGACTGTAGAAATAGAATACTCTTGAGGTGGATTGAGAGGAAGTGAATTTCCTCTCCTGCAATTAAATCCGTGACAATAAATGATGGGATCAGGTTCCGTGGGGTGAAATTCCATGACTCCTTTGCATTTCTTGACAACAACTCTATCCTTTGACCTCCTTATATCCGATATTATTGACATTCCTGTGAATTCTCACATACTCCTCCGCTCTTAAATAAATAAACTAATCTTCCATCAATAGAAAATGGCCTCACTGGAAAACATTGAAATATTGACAGACATAGGGAAATCATGAGGCGGGAAGGGAATTTTTGTTTACTTACTTATTTATTATAAACTCCAGTAGGTGGGAGGACAGAATCAAGAGAGGTTGAAAGAGAGGGAAGGAAATGATTGAAATTCTGTGGGAGTAGCTCTGTGATCAAGAAGGTCCATTGAGGGTGTACTTCACAATGGACGCTGGATGGGAGGTTTGCCATGCTGGACAGAGTCGGATCCCCATTATATCGCTTTCTTTTCCTGCCCTGTCCCCATTTTTTTCCTATTTTTCTTTCTCCGCTCTCTTTGTCATATAGTCCTGGGCAATTTTTTGTTCATTCCATCCACGTTTCTTGGAGGGTGGGAAGATATTTTTTCTTCGCTATTCCTAATGCACCCTACTTCATCCTCAATCATGGGAGGTCGGCGTGGACAATGAGGGTGAGGAGAGTTCAAATGGCAGGAGAAAGCAAAAGGTGATAGGATGAAATGGAATCTGTATATATAGAAACCCCGTACATCTAATTATATGAATTCAGACTTGTTCGAAACATAATACAGACTCAAAGCACGATGATCAAAGTGGTGCTGAAATGTTACTTGGGAGTTATTTTAGTAAAAAAAAAGAAACTTTCAACGCCCTTGAAAACCCTGGGATAATATAGACACTACATTCACTGTCCAATAGAATTTGTTAAGCATGCACGAACAAATTTCGTAACAAATGAAGAGGATGAAAAGGAGTGGAGAACTCCAAAAGTAAAGAAAGCTTTCAATTGGGCGCAATTAGGAGCTTGTACTCCCAAGTATCGTTGGTCGTAAGCCCGTAGCAATTGTATTGCATGTCGTAAGGGGATTTGTTCGAGAATTTATCCATTATTGGCAGGTCTGAAGGAAGGACGCGTTTCGGAGTTATTCAAATTTATTCTATTTGCATAATGACAGTCAAAATAAGGAGGCTGATTAGGAATAGGCAATAGAAGGGCAAAGCAAATACCGAGAGTTCCTGGAATGCCTTTGTATCCATTGATTCACGTAGGCATTACGTTTGTATGTATGTATATCTTAATGAAACACAACACAGACATGATTCGTCAGGGAAATATGTAGCAGAAGAGAAAACATTGATCAATTCAGAAGAATAAACAAGGTCTCATTGACGTTAGAAAAGATGTACATTATAATGAAGACGGAATACAGAGCCAGCAAAAGAGGAAAAAATTAGGAGCAATGAACAGATAAAGAGTGAGACAAAAAGTATATAATTACACGCCAAGGAAGAAAACACAGTCACCAAAATACCGAGAATTGAAGAACAAGCTAGAGTCATGGGGAAATTAAAATTGACTGCGAAAAGCGTGTCAGAAAACGGAGAAAGAGAAGGACAAATGAAACGAAAGCAAATATAGTCCAAGAAATTAAGAAACAGTGACATTAAAAGGCAATAAATAGAGTAAGAGAGAGAGAGACGAGTAGAACAAAAGAAATGATATTCGGAAGGGAGAAAGCAAGAAACATAGAAAGAGGCCAAGCAAATCAGAAAGTGAGAGAGAAAGCAAGCCAGCGAATTAGAGACAAAGCCAGAAAGTGAGAGATATACCACAAGTGAAAGAGAGGAAAAGGCGGGAAACTAGAGAGAAAGCAAGCCAGGGAAGATAACGACATAAAATAATCGTGAGACGTACACCAGCACTGAAAAGGAGAGCGAATGACAGAGAAAGAGAGCAGAGAAAGAGAGACAGAAGATCAAAAGGAAGGCAGAAAAGGGAGATAATTTGATGTAAGACGGCGACATAGAGTTACAACTACGGACATGAGTTGAAAATAAGATAAACTGCGTAGTTCATTGTACCCGAATATTTGAAGAGAAATTCGAGGCGGGAGAATGGAAGTGAGAAGAATATATACAAGAGCCCCGAAATGACATTGTTGTGTTGCGTTAAAGTGAATCCAATGAAAAGTCTCTCACTGCAAGAGTCCGGGCGGAAGCTGAAGAAAGAATGGTTCGTGGGTAAACTCCGAATGAGAATGACACGACCCTCATTGAAAGAGTATTGTGCAAAAGATGAAGGAAAGAATGAGGCATTGCCTCATCTCCTATTTCAAATCTCATGCCGTCCCCCTGTCGTTTCTCTAAGGGAAAGACCCATTAAATTAGATCCCCCTTCAATCCCACCTTCCCGCCGTGTGTACTCTGTTACTTAATTTATTTATTTCCACTACTAAACCCTCATTACGACAGAGGGGGTGAGGGAGCGGTGGGATTACTTCCATTGTGCAAAAGCAAGTTGGACATATTTTATTACGGGGCGTCCACACAAAAGGAATTGTGTGTCCAACACACATGACTCCGGGGCCAATTGTCTCCGTTGTGTGGTCAGAGAGGGAGGGAGGAAGATTTAATTATGCATTATTGACAAGGGGACTTTAAGCCACTCCGTCCTCAGGGACATCACTCACATGAGGAGCAACGTGATGTCGGTCTCTCTCTCTCTCTCTCTGTCATTATTGTATGCCCAAGGACATTGCAAGAACCAGGGACTTCCGGGAGCATCAATAAAGGCAGATGGGTACCTTCTGGGAATTGCATAAACATCATCGGGCTTTGCGCAGAGACGTACCGGGATTATTATAATCTTTGACCCAACCCCAAAGTCAAGTGAAGACACACCACTAGGGTATCGTTCTCCTTTTAAATCTTGCTGCGGTTGGTTCATGCAATTCCCAAGTTTTAACGAGGCTGCTGCACAAAATTCTGAAAGGGCTGGAGATATAGAAGTGTAGAAAGAAACAAGTTTGAGTCCATTTTTGGCTGGAAATTACTTTTTTTTTCGCTAAGAAAGTTTTTAGCAAAGCAAAGCTTTTTAGGAAATAATTTTGTAATGTAAATTATTGGGTTATTTTAAAAGGTTTTCATTCGCCGTAATTATTTTCATTCTCTGTAATATTTTTTTTCATTTGACTTAAGCTGGCTTATCCCAGTATTCTCCGAATCGATGCTTAAAAATTCTTTTTGACTACATGAGCGAACTGAAAGATGCACAACTGACTAAAAGACAAGCACCTCGAACCTGATTTCATAGAAATTGACGGAAAGTTTCCCGTTTACTGCAGGCTAGCCCAGAATTAGGAAAGATTTTTTTGCAGTTTTCTTGCTCAAATTTAGAAAAACAGTAAAAACTTTCCATTTTGCAATGAAAAACCACCATAACTTAGCAAATTTGATTTTTAGCAAATAAATTTTTGCGACATCATAAATTTATCGGATTTTAAGCATTTGTGTGCAAGGTCACAGCAAGGGGGAAATATTAAGTCAACTGGTGAGAAATCATTTCCAGGATTTTTATCATTCAGTGAATTTTGCATCTAAGATTCCGCGCATATAGTCGAAAATAATCATGTAGCATCGATATATTGTATAAGACCCCGTGTAAAGTTAACATGCCTCCGATTTTGGTTGGGCAGAAACTTGTTGAAACTAGTGAATACCATGAGATGGGTTGGTGAAAGTCTCGAAGAACCATTTGATGTTCCAACCGTAATTTGGTCGGGAAAGGGACGATGGGAAAATAGGCTTATAATTTAAATTGGGTTGAGCAACATCCCTCGGAATCCCTGGAGGGAAATCGTTTGAAAATGTAAACTGTTGATACGAAGAGAAAAAAAAACACGTGGAAATAATAGTAAATTGTGTAAGAAGAGGAAACATGAGCCAGGAGAGGGATTCATTCTCCTTTAATACTATTTTTGACGTTATAAGTCCTGCCTCACACATTTTGGGGATATAATTAGCTTTGTTACAGGGAGGAAATCCCCTTCTGCTCCACCCCATCAACGTCATTCCCTCACATCCTCCCCTTCACACACATGTTTTTTTCTTAGGGAAAGGGATGAAGCACTACAGGGTTTCTCCTCATTATTTTCCTATTACTGCCTTTCAACCTACATTAGAATTCGGTATATTGTGTGTAAAAAAATCCAAAAATGTCAAAATTATACGGAACAAACGGATTGCCTCATTTTCTCCAAGTACAACGCAGTTGCTCCCTCATGACCATTTGCCCCACATTGTTTTTATTAACTAAAGAGAAGTGCTGGAGAAAGCGAGAGACAGAGAGAGAGAGAGCGGATTTTCCTTTCCTTCCAAGATTTTATTTTCTCCCTCTGGACCAAACTATACCCTTCCTACTACATTCTTCCAAATACTTCTTATATAAACACTTTTCTCTCAACGCATTTTGCTGGTTTCCCCGCCATTTTAAATCCGATGTTCCATTAACTCGAAAATTCTTGCTTCCGTTGCATTCTGCACTAAAAGCGACATCTGGCACGCAAACCCCGAATTTCGCTACTTTTTTTTGTGTGAATAAATGACTTTAGCTTGTCTCCTATTACATATATGGGACCAGAAGTAAAACGAAAGAACAAGATGATACTCCTGCGGTTGTCCGTCTGTTGACCTCATGGATGGCCCTGGTCCATGGTCACTGGTCATCTTGGCATATCTCCTTTATTTTCTAAGAAAATAAGCAGCTTCACACTTACACATACAAGCCCGGGAGACAAGGATTAGTTACGGAGCTATTCCTCCGTTTTATTTACACAAAAAATCATTCTCCGCTGCGTAAAACTGTGACGTACTAAATATTTTGTACGGAAACACAATTAAAATGCCTCGTGCTAACTAAAGCAATTAATCCAAACAAATTTATTGGCTTTTAAAATCAAATGGTAATTTCAGATGTGGAGAAAACTTGGTATTTAGGTTAATTGGTTGCCCTGAAGTGGGTAATGTGTGGAGGAAAGGTAATGTATCGAATGATGAAGGACACTCTTTGACTAATTAAATTTCTTCTTTCAAAGCTAACCAAGCTAGATTTTCCTGCTCAAATCCCATGTACTAACTCGTGGCATCGTTAATTCATTTTTAGCACTTTAGTTTAACATGACTTATTCATTTTTTTGCAATTAGGAAGAAATGAGATTGGTCTATCAAAATGGTTTTAAACGTCGATATGTAATTATGTGTATAACGTGTAATTGTATTGTTATAAAATAAAACCCCGACTTCCATCCATTAGTTCGCTCTATTTGATTTCCCTGACCTCATATTGCCCACTAAAAATCTAATTTTGTAGTGTATAGTAGTACTATAAGCTCGTGCTCCATAATACCATCTGCGCATTGATTTCTAACTTAATGGACGTCGTCAACACACTCAAAGCTCATTACGTGAGTAATGGGATAAAGGAGGGAAGAGAAAATAAAAAAAAACAAAGATGCAATTACCCCCGCGAAAGTCTTTTACCTTCAACGACCTCATCCTCCATAAAAAATTAGGAGGGGCAAAAACCAGAGATTGTGAAGGAGAAAGTAATGGCAGAAAATACAAGCAATAGAACATGAGGAACCCCAAGGAGAAAAGGAGAAGTACAACAAGTGTTCTTTGAAGCAGCAGAGTTAGTTTGCTAATGGGTGTAATGCAATTATTATGATGATTTTATTACCACAAAAGACGCAGAAAACACACCTTATCACGAAGGGAATATTTTCAGCAAGGACGGTGGATAATATGAGGGGGAGGATGGGCAAGAGAGAGAATGGAGAGCTTAAAAGGAGAAAGTGGTGAAAGTATTCACGACGCAGAAAAGCCCGTCTTTCACGTCTCTCTCGTCTTTCATCTATTATAAATAAAAAATGCTGCTGGGATGCCCAACTAATTCCTTCATAAAGAGCCGGCCTAAATAGTACGCAGTTTCTGGTCAAGCATGTATGCTCCGTTCTTGGTATATGCACTTTCACCAACTTGAATTGATGTAACTCAAGTTCGGACTATCATTTGACTTTCTCCTGAAATGATGACATTTTTGCTGGTGTTTATTTTTAACTTTCTCAAAGTGAAACTTGTTTCCTGGATTTCTCCTTACCTTGTGGTTTGCTTACCATGACGTCCTCTTACACGTCTCCGTTTTCACTGGTTTCCTTGGTGCGGTAACCAAACGTACGTTTTTTTTTACTGTATACGTCCCTAGGTTTTTTGTCGTCTTGTTTATGTTTCCGGATTCCATTTTTTATACTTGGTTTTCTTTTTTACCCGATGTTGTCGTTTTTGGAAAGCTTTATTATTGTATTTCCTTTTATATGTATATAAAACTTTCCTCATGTTGTAACTTTACAATTATTTTGGGGAATCAAAAGGTTCTCGTTATTCTTATGGCGTAAGCTACCTTCTCTTATGTGATTTTCTGGACTTGTTTTCATGGCATTCTCTATCATTTTCCTTTCTGCTCTTAGGGATGGTTATTTCTTGTTTTAATTTGTCTACCGTACATACTTTTTGTGTAAACTTCCCTCTTTTGCTGTTTTTCTTCCTCTTCTCACTTTCTCGTGATCCAGTTTTTTCCCTTTATTTTTCCTATTCTTTGTCGAATTCTCTACTTCTTGTCCCACCTTCCCTAATCTTTCTTGCCTCACTTTTCCTCCGTCTCTCTCACGTCTAACTTTGTCTTTTCGCATTTGATTTTTATTTTTACTCTCGGGATTTCTGGCTTCGATTTCTCTCTTCAGATTTCTAGTGTTGCTTTCTTTTTCCGGATTTCTATTGTTGCATTCACGTCAGTTTCTTTGTAACTATCCCAGATTTCTCTTCTCGCTTTCTATCCAGATTTCTTTTCTCGCTGTCTCTCCAGATTTCTCTTCTTGCTTTCTCTCCAGATTTCTCTTCTCGCTTTCGCTCCAGATTTCTACTGTAACTGTCGTTTCAAATTCCTCTTCTCGTAAATCTCATCGTGATTTCAGTCTGCACAATTCTAATTGTATTCCCGTCAGCTTTATTTTGTCGTTGTCTCTCTCGAGACAATTTGCCAATATTGCATTGTCTGGTGCTGTGTTCCCCATTCCTTGCTTTCTTGTCTCTTGTATGTACATAATTATACAGGGGAACTCTTCCTCATTTTCTATATTTATTTTGCCCTTATTATTTTCTCTTTTCATTTCTAATTTGTTCTCCTTGCCCTCCTGCTTTTGTTTTCCTCTTTGTTCATCCTTTTCTTCCCCTCGTTTTATCAGCCTTGTGTGCCCCCTTGACTCTTTCTCTGTGCTACAGTTGCCGTGATGTCAGGATCATTTTCCCTCTGGTTGTCATTCTTCACCTTTTCCTCAAATCCCTCTGTCTCTGTCACTTCCTCTCCGAATTCCATCAATGCTTTTGCTGTCGTTGAGAATCTTGTCGACAGGCTGTGGGTCTTGGTATATACATTCATAGCCATGGCTGTCTGTCCTGTGCAAGTCCCTCTTTGAGAATGAATCTCTCTACTCAACGCCCCTCTCTCCTTCCACCTCTCCTGCATAATGATAGTGACAATTTCCTAATGAAGCACATTTCGCCCCCAAAACTCCTCGTGTCTTTGTTGATATAGTTTTTGGAGCAGTCATGGCCCATGTGTAGTGCTATTAGTGCCGTGGTGGTGGTAGAAGAGGCCGTGTCATAATCTCTCCACTTATTAAATTAGTCGTTCCTCAACAGCAAGGGAGAGAGAGACGTCACTGACTCAACGAGAATAAAAGGCCGGCAAGGCTTACGTAATGGCCACGTTTAGATAGGGGCATCTAGTCATCGCCAGGGCCCCTCTCTCCCATACACAACCTACATAATTCGTATCTATTTTATACGCATATTCAGTATGAAGTATTCACAATGCATCGCCCCCTCCTTTTAGTTATGTCTGTTGTAATGCTTCAAAAAGGAATGATAAAAATTCAAAATTCCCAGACTTGAGACCGGTCAAAGCTCTATCATTTCTGCAGTGCACTTTTCCCTGGAAAATATTTTGGGAGCATTGGGACTTTTAAGACACCAACTAATTTTCATTGTTATATTATATATAAATTATTTTCAGCATTGCAATCCTGATATTATTAAATGATATGAGCACAAATTGAAGCTGTAGCTACAATGTCTTGGCGTTTTCCTCTTGGCGTTACACATTTTTCAATTGTTGCAACAACGAAAAGTATAGTTACGACTTGGAGTTCGATGCGTGTTAAATCTTTCATACGGTACATTGCATACATATGTATGTGTACAGAAATATCTACCTTTCTGTTCAAATATGACGGGAATGACCGCTTGAAGGTGATTGTGGAAGAAAGCTGACGGCGTCATTTCCCGATTTACGATTATTATCATCATTACAGCATTATTATTAGAAGCACAAAGAGAGAGAGAGAGAGAAAATAGAACAAAAGGAGGGCGGAAAGTGAGGATTTAGAGCGTGGTGGGGAAAGCGAGAAAGAGAGATAGTGGTAGGCAGAAGAGAAAATACAATTATGATGATGTCTTTCTGTCGTCCGCTCTCGCTCTCTATTTCTCTCTCTCTCTCTTTATACCTGTACAAACTCATAAATGTGCAGGACTCGTTCGTGTGGGTCGTGCTGGCTGATGACAGCGTTATCAAAACATTATTTCCCTCTCGCTCTCTCCGCAGAGACAAATGTGGCATTTGTACCACATCCAATTTTTTTTCTTTTATAATATTTTTTTTATTTCTATACCACCACTTTTGCTGCCTCATGGAGCTGCGAAGAACTTTCTTTTCGGAGGAGGCGAGGATCTGCTAGAAAAACAGTAGAGGTCCTTCTTCTTCCACAAGTTTTCACACGCTTTTTACGAATGGAGCTGGAGAACTGAAAGTAGGGAGAAAGTCCAAGTGTGTCAAAATCCCTTTGATACCGTTGTTTGCATGTCATATATGTTTTTATTATCTTCAGAAACTGAGAATTTTCTCGTATGGTGTGGAATCTTCCTGGTCATTCACTTTGTATGAGGGAGGAAGAAAAATGTGCGTGGGAGAGATGCAATGGCCACGTAACACATGATGGATAGCCACTTTGTCTTCCTCGTTCACCCTCCAAATCTCTTTTTCTCTCTTTCGTCCCTTCCCTTTCTTCTAACAGCTTTTTCTCATCTTTTTTAAACTTTTTTCAACAGTTTTCATCACTGAGCTTTCTCTTTGACTTTTTCTGCTTGTTGGTCTCTTTTTGTAACTCGAGTTCCCTTCCCATCTGCCATTGATATTATCTCTTTTTCTGTTGTTTCTCCATTTTTTTGTTGCTTTCTCTTTAATTTCTCTTGCTTTCTCTGTCTGCTTATATCCTTCTCCCGCTCGCTCTCTCTCTCTATCTTTCTTCCTGTTTCTCCCTTTCTGTTGCTTTCTCCGTTTACATGATATCCTTGCGATACGAGTAAGGAAAACGACGCAGCGCTCATTTGCATGGGAAGCCAAGAGTTTGGCTGTGGCGCAGGAGAAGAAGCTCCTAATGGGCATGCGCAAGGGTTGGGCCTGCATAATATAAGGGACAAGTAGGATGAGGATTGGCGGGGACACTCTAGAGTGGAATTGTGGGGTCAAGAGGTGACCAAGCCATCCGAGGAAGGGCGCCATCCCACGTTGTTGGTCGATGAAGGGCAAGAGGAAAAGTTGTAAGTTTGAGCTCCCAAAAATACAGTGAAAAGGTGTGAAAGTGTCAGGGATTAATTAGAGCAAGCTTTATTAATTTTCTTCTTTTAAATTTCAGACTCAAGTGAATCTGTGGGATGTGGACCTCGGGAGAATCAATCATAAAATGAATTATTGTGATTGATTTAGTGTTGTCCCTTTAATAAAACTAATTAATTGTAAATTGGTGTGTGTTTGTGTTGTGTTATTTTTGCAGAATACATGCATTTTTTCTCTAGAAATTACAGGGTGGTCCTTCGACGAATTATTGAGCTTAGACATTGCATCGGAGACATTTGTAGTGCCCTTTAGCTATCAAAGGCGCTTGCATTGGGCCGCAACACTTTGTCTGTTTCTCTCTTTCTCCGTATACATCTGTATGTCTCTTTGCTTTCTTCCTCCCGCTTACTCTTTCGCTATCGCTCTCTCTCTCTTCTCGCTCGCTTTCACTCTCTTCTCGCTCGCTTCCACTCCCTTTTTTCTCGCTCGCTTTCACTGTCTCTCTTCTCGCTCGCTTTCACTTTCTCTCTTCTCGCTCGCTTTCACTCCTTCTCTCGTGTCGCTCGCTTTCAATATCTCTCTTCTCGCTCGCTTCCACTCTCTCTTTTCTCGCTCGTTTTCACTATCTCTCTCGTCTCGCTCGCTTTCACTCTCTTTTGGTCTCAATTTCTCAGTCTTGCTATCAATTTCTCACTCTTGCTCTCACTCTGTCTCTCTTGTTCTCTCTCGCGCGCTCTCTCTTTCTACTTAATTCGCTCCTGCTTAACTTTTATCTCTCCTTTGGTCTCTTGTACAGTCTCTATTTTGTGCTTTCGTTCTTTGTTGCTGTAGTTGCCTCTGTTTCTGCGTATTTCTCAGTCTCTCCGTCAGTGTTTCAGTCTTATCCCATCATTGACTATAGCTTTCTCTCTCATTGTCTGCTGTCCCCCGGGTGCCCGTCTCGCTGTCTATATCTACTTGTGTGATTCTCTCTTCCCGCCTCTGCCCCACCGCGTGCGTGGGATGTGTTCTTGCCAAATATATTCGCTTTCCGAAATCCCTCTCACATGTCCTTCTGCGTTCCCTCTTAGGTGTTCATGGATCTGTAGGAGCTTAAATCTCCTTCCTGGGTTCTGTGTATGCTTATGTAGATGATACATTGTTGGAAAGCCCATGCTGTGTAATTGACTCGACGGGGAGCACGTGCGACGCCTTTTGTGCTTGCGAGGTGGAGGAGGTGGAAATGATATCTTGGCCAGGAAGTACATAAAAAGACAGACTCCTGGAGCTGAGCGGATCACTTCCACTTTCTTTATGCACTTGACAGATACGAGATACTTTTTCGCCTCTCATGCTACTGGCCACACTTGTGTCTGTAATGTTTTCACGCATTCCTTTTTTTTCCACTCCATAGGAATGTCGGTTTTTCTTAAACAGATATTTCCTCGTTTTTTTCGATTACGCTACATCCATAACGTTTGGAGGGGCGTTTGTCTCTTTCCAGGGTGGCTGAGTCTAGTCCAAGGCGGCTCGCTTCATCCACCACAAAATTCATTGAAGTGAGTGTGGAAAACGGGAAATTCAAACGTAATTTTGACGAAGAAAAAAGTTATGCTTAGATTCCTGGAAATCTTAGTGTTTTTGCTGGATTTTTCTTGGGAATTTCCCAGTTGTGGGGGTTTCCCCAGATCTTCCGTTGTCTCAAACGGAGATGCTGTAATACATCTTTCATTGTGAAATCGTCTTTCAATTCCCATTGTTTCCCTATTTCTTCGACCTAATTTGCTCTAGCTGGAAGAGATTTTTCTTAATAATTTCCACGTCTCCTCCTACTGAATAGCATGGTTATTCCTGTACTTCTGTTTCTCTGTCTGCCCCTTCAATTTCTGCCCCAGATTCTCCTAAAAATCCTTTCCGGGAAGGAAGAATGAGAAGAAAAAGATTAGTTTTTTCCTTTTGTTTTCCTTTCCCATTGAGAATACTCGGGGTTCCATTATTACTATACCTATACATATATACATAGATATATATACACATGCATAGATAGGTACACATATATGATTTCTCCTCAAATGAATGGAAGAGATTTACTAAAAATATATATGCCATCATCATCGAAGGAAGAATATGGTCCGTGCTTGGGAATTCTTCCGCCTTCCCCTGTTGTTCTAATAATGATAATAATAATAATCAAAAAAATGGGAAAGTGCGTATTTAATCCCTCTTGAAGGCGAGTATGTACATACATAGGTCTCTGGATATACTGTATATAAATACATATATCTATATTATATATAGGGAGTCCTGATAGGAGAGAGGAACTAATCACTCACGAAGAACGTCCATAAGACGTGCGTGTGCCTGTAAACATGCGGATATTGGTATGTGGAGATGGTAGTTGGGAGAATGCGGAGGATGAGGAGGATGAGGAGGATGAGGAGGATGAGGAGGAAGGTGGAGGAGGGAGAGGAGTACTTCTATGGAAGACAACCACTCAAGTAGTGGGCAGAGAGCAGACAGAAAATCTAATCTCTTCAAATGAGGTCAAACGAGGAGAATACAAATGGGGATTTTATTATTATCATTATCATTATTATCATTATCACGACCGCCGTCACTCCCATTTCCCCCTCCGTCTTCCTCTGGGACTTTTACATAATAAGGGAAAGTTTATGAGTGTGTACATGCACACATGTGTGAGAGTGCCATTGGGTGATGCACACATACGGGCATGTGACGTGGAAGTGATGTGTGCAAACCAGCCTGAGTTCATTTTGGCAAGGTAAATTTCGTCAAAAATCGAATCAAAGAAACGGTCCGCGCTTTTATACATGACCAAAAACGTTATCAAACACTTCGGAATCCCCCAAAATTCGTTATATTATAAAGCGGAACAATTTCTTCGGTTTGTTCGAAACAAAACGGGATAGTTCCACACAAACCTTGGTTACTAATATTCTTGGACGCAGACAGAGAGATGACAGAGACGAAACGGTGGGACTCTTCTAATCGATTGACATCATCTGCAATTTTATGCGTTTCCCGTCTTTTGCAATGGAACTTAGCCTGCTTTGGCTCTGCAGCCTCAACATGTATGTACATGCCTATGCGTACACACAATCAAACAGAAATTGGCAAAGTTGAGGCGGCATATATCATATTCATAGCACGATAGCATATATTCCCCAGTCATAAAATAGGGAAATGTGTGTAGAGAAAGTGCGTGTGCAGACACTCTCATCTATTCTTGTCTCTCTTTCTCTAAAAAATGCATCCGCTTTCTCTGGAAGCTATCTGTATGTATACAAATGTCCCCTGAACAGCCGTGTGTATTTGTCTATTCATGGGATAAGGGCGGGGAAATATACTGGGCATTATGTACACGGACACAAAATCATTTCCTCTTCTCCTCTCCAACATCTCCCTGACTTGATTTTAAAGCTCCCACATTGATTAACATATGGTTCGTGTGACCATATTACAGCCTGGCTATGGTTGAGGGTGAAAGCGAGTGATATAGGCAGACGCCAAAGGAATTTCAATTGCAGTCGGAATTTCCCTACGAATTGCGAGAGAGAAAGATGGAATGAAAGGAGAGAGAGACAGAGAGAGTTTCTCAGCCAGTAATGAGTACGATGGGGTGGGTGACGATAATAGTAATAGTAATTACTACGGGGTAATTCTTCCTTTTAATCATATGGCCTCAGCTCCGCAAACACGAAATCTGAGGGAAAGACATGAGATTCCTTGAACAGAGACTTGTGTAGGGTGGAGAGAGAGTGAGTGTGGAATGCCTCGGTACGGAAACCACTTATGCAGGAGTCACATTCAGAGATAACTTGTTTTTCGCAAGAGGAGTGATGTGGTTGTCCGTTATATAAATGGGATTTAAACTTAAATAATCAAAACATATATATATAACTAGCTCAGCATTAACTGATTCAATTCATTCAAGGAATCTTAAAGCCACTATAGAAAGCGTGGCGCAAAATTTACTGCTGGCGTCCAAAGAACACAGTAATGAACCAAACATTGCAGCCAATATAAATAGGGAAAGCGATAAAGCTAGGAGGAAAAAAGAAGCGGGATAACTGAGTGAGTGCAGAAAGTGAACCTATAAAGAATAAGCAAAGAAACAAAAAAGAAAGCAAGGACACCAAATTCAAAAAGAAAACGAAATTATTTAAAAATAGAAAGTAAAGCAGGAAAATTGGGAAGAAAACCCAAAGAAATATATGAAAAAGAGGAAAAAATTAAAGAGCGAAAACAAAGAAAATAAATTGGAAAGAAAAAGCAAAGAAAATATGAAACAGAGAAACCGAAAAAGAAAACATTAACGAGAGAAACTTACTGGAAAAATTGAAAAAGAAAACATTGAGAGCGAAATTGAAGAAACAGAATGATAAGAATTTAGTAAACGAAACAAAAATTTATTAAACGGAGCAAGCGCAGAAATAGAGAAGATACCATATTAAATGGGAAAGTAAAAACCAATGTTAAATGAAGAACACGATAAAATAAAATACTAACAGAACCAAATGGATACGTAGAAAATTAAAATTTAAAAAAATACGAGTTATGCGAGAAAAACTTCGAGTAATGTTTCGGAATAAAAAAAAAAGCAGTAATTTATGAATTGAAAAATAAGTGATCATAGAAAAGGAGGGGAAAAAATGAATACACTACCCAAAGATGGGAAACCCTATATTTATGCATAATATGGGTGGAAAATTAGCGAAATAGACCGTATAAATCAGAGAGAAAAGGGGTGGAATATTGGAGAGCCGGAGTTTGGTATCTTAACGATTGTGATGCATGAGTGGCTCCTCACAACATTTACAAGCATAATTCGAGAAGTCTGTGCCTCCCCCCAGCAAAGTAAACACATGCAGAAGTTGAGGACGTATACGCTCTTCACAACTTGTGAGGATACATTGGGATTATGCATAGTATTAGTAGTTATAGTAGTTATAGTTCGTCCAAAGGGAATTCCTCCATTCAACTGCCCCTCGCAACCACAACTTAAACAAGAGTGGGAGGGGAGTGGAAGGGGCAGAGGGGGAGGGTTAGGTCGGGGAATTCTATGGCGAGATGGAGGGAACGGAGTGGTGACGAAAGATTTCATCAAATCAAATCACATATACGCATCATCACTCAAGAGACAAAGCAGCCTGAGTCCATTCGAGCAACTTTTAGGAAAACTGTGAAAAATACAGCGAATGGTTTTATTTATTTATGTCCTGTCAATACAAGCAATATAAAGATTAACTCTAATCCAGGACACACTCAATTATTGGGTTCATACAGTGACAAATAACAGTCATTTAAACAGGCCGGGTCAAATTACAAAAAGTCAAAAATTAGGCATCAATAGAAATAGTTGAAAATAAAAATAAGCGATATAGATGCAGTGTCTGTCCTTTCAGAATATCTCGCGGTTTTGTTATCAGAAAATCCGACGAATTTGTTCCTGTTGGTCACCAAAATATCGATGGACTTGACATGTTTTTTTCACTGAAATATCGATGGAATTGTCTTGTTTTTTCACTGAAATATCGATGGAATTGGTTCGTTTTCTTTTGAAATACGACTAAACTCTTTCCGTTTTGGACCTAAATCAATTGCGGAGTTTTTAGCACATGTTGAGATTAAAGACCTTTGACCTTTGAATTTAAGAGCAGGAGTTGAGCTTTGTCAACCGGAGTCCGTTTAAGAAAGCATTCGCTTTGGGGGAAATATGTACCTACAACGGTTTGTTTCAACGCTCTTTCAATGTATGTACCTACCTACATGATATATGTCCTGGAAAAACCTCGTGTGCATGAGCTTGGCGGTGATCGTACGAGGAATCTTCGTGCTAATAATAATCACCGTCATTATTGCCATCATATTGCCAACACTTTAGAGGTCTCCCTTTTATTATGGTTGGGGGAAAACCTCATTAGAAGAGTAGGAAGGATGTAGGATCGACCTTGGTTGTGGTCGTATCAAAAGGATTTTCTGGTACAGAGCATTTATTACCTTAGAAACAAGGGTTTATCACGTACAAAACTAGTTTCGGGACAAAGACGGATTCCCCCCCTCTACATTGTACTACTCCGATTCAGTGAAATAGCCACATTCTTGAGCCCCGACGTATAAATGTCCGAAATTCTTTTCTAATATTTTGAAAATCTCCCACGCCCTGCACTTCCAAATTAAAATCAAGCCCCACGGCATCATTTCAATGGAGACGAGAATTCCATGGACAAACTCAAACATAACTTTTGTAGGGATTCTCCAGAAGTCTCTAGAATCCACAATGCTTTTGGAAATCGTATGGGGAATTATACAGAAGTCACAGGGATAAAAAAAAAATGTAAATAGTCGTTTGACGTCCATTTATTTAACAGCAAAAAACACCGATCCGCGGATTCTGCGTTGATGACGTATGAAGAGGAAAGGAATCACATTGAGAATTAGTACACGCTTCCTTCGCCCAGAAAAAACCAAGGTTCATGGAAATGTTGTCAATAATTACAAGCTTTGCATTAAGGCTCAGTCAATGTGGTTGTGGAACCACATTGAATGACTGTCGACGAGGAGGATGAGGGTATTTCCCGGAGCCATGCTCTGACTCCCTCCCAATTACGCCGGGAAAACAACCGCAAGGACAGGAACGCTTCAATGCACGGCGAGTCACACATGTACTAGGGAAGTACCATTATTATTCATTCATCTCTTCACTCTCTCTCTCTCGCAAAGTATTCACAGGGTTCAACCAGGCGTTGGAACAGCACGTTTTTTCAATGATAAGCAAACCACACTGCACTACGTTAAACACTCCGCTTCATTTACTGAGAGCAGAAATGCAGGTCGGGTAGAAATGGAGATATGTATTATTCATTCAATCATGTCAAATGCAAGCCAAAAAGGTATTTTTAAGTACTTTCAGCCATTTTCAATCTCATTTTTGGGATATCATTCTCAATTTTGTTTGGTCTCGGTATCAACCTTGTGGGTTCTCTCATAATCTGGTTGAATATTCTGTTTGATTCCTACACTATCTATCTATAATATCTATAATTTTCTCTCACTGAATTTCCCTCTCAATCCACACATTCGCTGTTTGCCCAACTTTCTCTTCCAGTCTTGATCACTCTTTCCGCCATGTTGTCCTTCTCACACTTTCTCTCGTTCTTTTTCCCCGTTTGTTTCTTGTTACCAAATTTCCTTTTGCTCGTATCTCTCTCAATATTGATATCTTGCCTTCTTTTACTGTCCCTCGTTTCTCGGTCTACTTTTCCTTTCTTTTCCATTACTTTCTCCATTTATCTTAACCTTTATATTCTCCCTGTATTGTTCTCGGTGTTTTTCTCACTTTTTCCTCTCCCCGTTTCCATCCTTTCCTCTCTTTGTGTTCCTTAATCTTTATCTTTCGCACTTTTTGCCACAAAATGCATCCCCTTTTCGTTCTCTTTATTCCTTTTTTATGCATTTATTTCTGTTGTATTTTCTTCAGGTTTTTTCTTTACCAATTTTCCTTTGTTATTTCGGATTTCCCTCCGCTCTATTTTTTTAAAATCTCTCTGGAATAAGTTTCTTTTTTGTATTGGCTCATTTATTGTTGAAAACCTTAATTTTCTCCTTTTTCAATGCTAGATGCAACAAGCCTTTTATTAGCCGGTTTAAGTCCTCTAACAGATATTAATAGAATTATATTGAAATTTGCACTCCTGGGAACAAAAGAAGACGATATGAGAGTATTAAGAAAAATATTTTAAAAGGAAAATGGATGGAAAGGACTAAAAGTCGAGGGAATAATCCTGACCGACGTCAGAGAAGTCGGATAAGGCGAGGGAAAGTGGAGAAAGGAAGGATTATGGAGTGAGAAAATAGATAAAGGAAGCAAACAGAATGTACGTACATATCTACATAAAAGAAAAGCTCTGACCTTAACGCCTTCAATGAATTATTAGGGACATGGGGATTAAAAAAGGGGGATTTTCCGAAAAAACTTCCTCGCGGTCTTATGCAAACAATATGATTAGAGTAAAGAAAGAGAGAAGGAGAGAGGAAGTATAAGTAGAGAGAATAATTCGAAAATGGTGAAAGTCAGAACTAGAGCAGAGCATAGAGAGAAAGAGAGAGAGAGAGCTTCCCCTTTCATCCCTTTTCAGTCTCCCTCCTTTTTTCTGACTGTATCATGAGTAACTGCATTACCGATTAAAGATTTATGAGCTAATCCCATCTTATCATTCATTAATCTTTGCCACACAGACGAACGCCGAACAAAGGAGGGGGGCTTGTGGCTTTGACTTTCATTTCGTCTTTCCTCACTCTCTTCCATTTTATCCCCCTTTCTTTCATTCTTCTCCCTTTCCAAGCTTACTTTCTCTCCTTTCCCTTCGGTTGAACTGTCGAAGGACGCTTGGTGGAGGAGGCATCTGGCTGGCATCTCTGGTGAGAGTTCATTTAGATTAAGGTTCTTTCTAACAAATTCAATTTTCTCTAAATCCTCCCTTACCAAACCAAGTCTTCCAACGATAAGTATGTATTCCTTTATTAATATATCCTTCAAACACTTTCTTCACATGCTTTCTATATTACCCTGTCGCATGACTCTTGTTCTCTTATTTTAATCATTCTTTCGGCCCACAGTTTATCTCCCTCTGGTCGTATCTTTCTCTTTTCCCGACCATCTCTGTTTCCGTTCTTCTTTGTCCCTTTGTCTGTCATCTCTTTTCCCCGATAGTTGCTTTCTCTTCCGGTAAGATGTCTCTTTTCCGGACATCTTTGGGGCTCGGCAGTTGTCTTGTCTCGTTAGCCAGTGACATGTTTCACTCTTTAGTTGGTTTCCTCTTTCTCCTTCTCATCGCCGTCTCTGTCTTTCCTTACTCGGTCGCCAGTTTCTCTCTTGACACCGTTATCTCTTTCTCTTTTTATACCCTTCTCGTCATCTCTGTCCTGATCGCTTCTATTTCCCTTTCTAAACCATTTCTGTCCATCTCTCCTTATTGTCGCCTGCCAGACCAGCCAATCTTGCTGGCACTGTGTATCTTGGTTTTTTGTCGGTAGTAACTATCTCCGCTTTCTCAGAAAACGTCTTTTTCTCCAGTTCCTGGAGGTCTCCTTCCCCGGAGAGTATCTTTGCCGGCGATTTCTCCTCTTGCCTTGCCGTGTTTGTGGATCTTGGTCTCTCTCTTCCGGAGTTCTTGAGCTCCTCTCATATCCCTGGTGTTCCTTTTCTTGGTCCTTTGGACCTCACACTTGTCCCACCTGGCGCTATTCATAGTGTGTTAATATTCCTTACCTTTTCGTAGGTTTCCAAGGAGGTTTCCTTCCTTTTGGAGTGAGTCACTATCTGTCCCTTGTTATCACTTCCCTCTCTCCTTTCTTGGTGCTCCCCGGGTTTTTTTTTTTTTGTTCCATTTTTTCCCCTTCCTACCTTTCGTTGAAAGATTTATTACAGTCTATAGAATGTTAAATGTGTAGTTGTAAAAAAAAAGAAAGTCTCCCCACCACAACTCTTCCCCTCCCTTGCCTCCTCCTCGGTAACTTTCCATGGGAGTTAACATTTCACATCCAATTTTATGCACACCGTCCGTCACCTACTTTCACCAACCCCTCACTCACTTGACTGGCTTTACAGGTCGGCGGATGTGGGAAAGGGAGGAGGGTGAGAGAAGTAACATAAAATCCCGGAGGAGATTTCCATCATTAATTCTTCCCTTCCTACATCCCCCTTTTGCAGTGTTACTCTCTACCCTCCAAGGAACTGGAATTAAGAATTTTTAAAAATGGGAGTGAAAAAGGAAAATCTTATATTTTCTTCCCTTTCTCATTCAATTTCTGGATTCTGTCGCGCAGAAAAGGAGACAAGGAGAAATTTAGGGCGTCAAAACCCCCGTTATTTTTCCTTTCTTCCAGTGATCCCCTTTATTTCTTGTAGTATATGCAAATCCCCCGTCAGCCTGTCTCTAATGAAAGGGTCCGACGGGGTGGAGCGCTCCTTCTTCTCTCGCTGGTGCTTATACGTGCACAGGCATTTGAATATTGAAGGAGATATTTCGGGGTGGAGAGGGCCTTTCTCCATGTTGGAACATCCATTTATGTGCGTAAATGAAAGAAGTGTAAAACTTTCTCCCTATATCACATCTCCTTCTGCTCCAGCATAAAGGATGGGAGCTGTTATTATTAATATTATCATTACTACGAGGCGAGAGGATTTCTTACAGTTATGGCTCCCACACCTGCGAGTCGGCTGTATAACACAAGTAATGGGGGAGTTCTTCAATAATAATGCTAAAAAAAATTTGCAAGTCGGAACAGGGGTCTCATTTCATCCTTTTTAGGATCCTCAAATTGTATTTCCGCTCTGTCCCCTTTAATGTTAAAAATAGCTCCGTGCGTTTACAAATGTGCTGAAAATCAGAATTTATTATGCCAATGAAGTATTTCATTGCAATTACTAACAATTCGTATGATTTTCAAAGTTATCCAATGTTCTGGCTGGATTGTCACATGGTCAGACTGTGTCTGGAGGGTGGGAAAAAGGTATTTAGCGATCCCTCAGATTTTGGAAGGATCTCCCCCATTCACTTCCATCTCCTAGCGTGTATCCGAGATTTTAGCCCAATATTTCTTCACGGTCCTAATAATATTTAATATCAATAATTACAAGTCCCTCCTCGCCTTTCTATTGGAAAAGAAAATTGGATTTTTTTTTGGCCTCGGAAAAATCTATTCATGAATTGGAGAAGGGAAATACTCCCAGATTTTTTATGGTTCCATGCTGAGAGGAAATTATTATTGCAAAAGGAAGGATTTCTTCTTGTTCCAACCCAGCCTTTTACATAGACCGTCCTTGAAAAACTTTCTCGGAATTGTTATAACCCAGGTGGTGATTCACCAATTACGGAGTAATAGCAATAATAATAATTCGTAACTAACTTTTGGAAAGAAAAAAAGTTACCTTTTGGTGGGTGAGCTAGACACACCTAATGGGAGACGTGAAGGGGGATGGAAGAGACTAAAATGCGTGGGGAGAATGTGGACTTTACAATACGGAGGTAAAGAGAAGTTTTGCTGTTGCTCCTGTTTCAGCTCCTCAAGAATTTTGTCTGGTCCTCTCCAGGTGGCAAAAACTGGATGGAACCAATTAGGGCCATTTGCATGGGTTACATGATTGTTCCAACAAAGTGAAAGTTTTGGGATGCATATAGTTATGATGAAAAAAAAACATTTTTCCTCTCCCAGTTGCGTTGGTGGAAGGTCACAAAAAAAGTTGCGGAACTTCTTGAGAAGCGGTTGTGGTGGCGGAGGGTCCAAAGGGGAAAGCTGTGAAGGAAGGGACAAATGGCAGAAAGTCAGTTGGCTATCAAGAGAAATGCTAATGAAAACGAAGCAAAAAGGAGGCTCAGAGACGGGCAGAAAATATGTAAAGATACGGAAAATGTAGAAGATGTACGGAAATAGAAGAAGGGAGCAAAAGAAAGTAAGAGAGAGAGAGAGAGAAAAGAAAAGAAGAGGGAGAAAGAAGAAGAAAGTAGCGAAGGAATGAATAACGGAATGCATTATAAAGTAGCAAGAAGAATGCGGGTGTGTTTGTGAGAGAAAGTTATTGTTAGAAAATACAACAGACGCTGTCACTACTTCCAAGATGCGCTTGTATATGCACGGAACATCTACAGTCAGTTAGAGAGCCACAATAACAAATGCTCCCAAAGCGGGGGATGAGGGCAGACTGACAATTATTTATTCCGGAATTAATGTAGTGTCAGAAATGACTTGCTAATCTCCCTGCCTTTGTCATGTGCGAATGAAACTGGTTGATAATAATTATTACTCTTATTGAGATTTTACCCATACACCAACGGCTGCTCCCATGATTTAGTGTGGTGCTGGCATGTTCCTGTATCTATCACTTTCTCTCCCTCCATATTTCTTCCATTTTACTTGCCTTTTCTTCCAATTAAATATTTTGAATATGCATCCTTAGAATTCTCCATTTTCCTCCATTTTATTCCCCCGTATCCGCACAGTCCGCCGTGATGCTAGCTTCCCTTGCTTTCTCTCTGCAGTTGTGCATCTTACTTTCTCCGTCTTCTCCGTCGTTTCAGTATCATTCATCTCAAAACAAAAGTTCTTTTTTTATTTCTCGTTTATCTCAAAAGTTCTCTTTTTTATTTCTCGTTTATCTCAAAAGTTCTCTTTTTTATTTATCGTTTATCTCAAAAGTTCTCTTTTTTATTTATCGTTTATCTCAAAAGTTCTCTTTTTTATTTCTCGTTTATCTCAAAAGTTCTCTTTTTTATTTCTCGTTTATCTCAAAAGTTCTCTTTTTTATTTATC